>VZTJ01002120.1:1782514-1849934 GCA_013397795.1 Orthonyx spaldingii | reverse complement strand
AGGAAAAAAAAAAAAAAAAAAAAAAAAAAAAAAAAAAAAAAAAAAAAAAACAAAACCAAAAAGCGACCAGTGACTGGAAAACAAATATAAGATGTGAGTCTTAAAGAGCTCAACTTCAAAGTCATAATTAGAAATAATGACTGAAAGCTGGAGTTTGAAAATTTAACCTTGAAATAAGACACAACATAGAAAACAAAATTTTATGAGGAGAGGTGCCAGCTCACAATTACTCTGAGCTGTTAAAATGAGTTTAAAGAGCTTTCTGAAAGAGGTGATATAATTCAGTTTTTCAGAGAAATTACTTCTCCAGTGTGAGGAAGGGTTGACATTAGACAGTCATAGGCCATCCTTTTGGCCTTGAAATCTGTCAAACTAAGAATATTTTCTTCTCTACCCTCAATACTTATGTGCCATAGTAACCTGTGTTACTCAGCATAATCACTACATGGGTAGATATGCACATCGCCAATGACTGTACTCAAACATTATACCTCAGGGTTTCAGTCAGCTGTCCAATGGAACCCAGGAACATTTATTTAAGTAATGCTACGCTGGTTAGATGTAATCTGTTTGCACTTGGTGGAAGGGGAAATTTGATTTTGTGTCTGTGTGTTTAACAGCAAAACCGTTACCTTTCTTTGTACGGCTCGACAGACTACAAATCACGTATTTTCTTTACTCTTCTACTTATCTTCTAGGGCATTCAGCTCTTTCTGAAAGTCACAGTGCTTTTCAGTCAGTAGGCAAACATCTATGCATTTAAGTTTATTTTTAACAGGTATAGCTACTCCAAGGCACCCTTCTCTCACTTGTGGCATAATCATTTGCATTTATTACACAAGAACAGTGAGCACACAGGTGTTGTGTTGCAAAACTTATGGTTTAGGCCATCCCCAAGGAGAAATAAAAATATAGTCAGTTTATTTTACTGGAATTCTGGAAATGAACATTTACTGTAAGATCTCAGAAGAGGGATTTTTATCTTTGTATCTGTCAACACCACAGAGGACATCCAGGCTGAACTGGGCTCCAGCAGGCATCCTCACTGCCTGCAGGCTGTGCCTACACAGATACCTGTGCAGAACCATTGTTTGCCATGTGCTAGCACAGGTGCTTCGTGCTTGAAATACCATTTGCATTAGCAGAAAAGAGATGCCACCCGTCATCTCTCAGCTGGCTCTGCAAGACTAATAGACGGCAGAACTTTTTTTTAAACACTGTAGTAAGAAGACATGACTCTAAACACACACAGCAGGCAGAAACATTGGGTAGGAAGGTGCCGTTTTCAGCCATTCTTCAGCGAAACACCATCTGTTGCAACATATGCAAGTGCAGTTACACATCCAGTTACAGGAGGTGAGAAGGGTAATTTTCAGCCTGAGAAGGATGAGTTCTGCATGCTCATCTCCTTTCACCATGCCTCACCCATAAGCACCAGAGTCAATCTACTGGAAAAGGAAGAATCAACACCATTTTCTGTCTCCCCCTAATGGAAAAGAAGACTGAAATCCTTTGCTCCGTATAGGAATAATGGCACGGGTGTTTTCTAGATGTAGATCAAAAAAGTTAATTTCAGAAGTCCCAAATAACTGGAAGAACTTGAGAGTAGGAGAAATTCAAAACAAGACTAGAACCAGCAAAAAGAAAATTAATATATAGAATTTGCACATAAAAATTTAATGAGCCCAAGCTTCCAGTTTTCTTTATTTGAATATTTTGACAGATACATTATTAACGCTAACCTTATTTTCCTGGCTGAAAAATTAACATAAACAGAAACACAAAACTTATGATGTGCCAAAAAAAAAAAATAAAATAGAAGAGTTATGGCTTGGAGACCCTTTCTTTGTATGGAAACACTAGACTCTAATTTAATTTAAAAAGAAACTAAAAAACCCTAGTTTTCTCAACCTGACAAATCTCCTCCAAAAATTATTTCCTCACTGATTACAGGAGCAGACAATTGGTGCCCAAACAATCAAAGAAGGTTGTATTGTCAGCATGTTAATCATAGTGTTTCTTAGCAACCATATTTTATTTACAAGTAACAAAACTTCTTCAGAAGCCTGTCATATTTAATAAGTATCTGTGGGGGAAGGACTGGAATATGTATGTGCAGCTCCTACCTCTGATGATAAGCAGCTTGTGAGGAGGACAGAACAACGTTTTTGCTGATAATCAAGTACTGATGGTAGTAGAAAGAGAACCTCTGAGGAGGTGGGGCAAGCGCTTGCACAAAACAGGGACTTGCCCTGCTAACCTTCTGCACCCACTCTGGTTGGTGCTTTTGCCCCTGTAAATCCATAGATTTCTTTCCCTTAGACTCCTCAACATGAACTTTTCAAAAACTTACAAGATAGCCAAGGAATCTGGGGACCAGAATCGTCTTGGTTTTTTGCCCCTGGAGCTCCCTAAGGACCAGGTTCTGCTCTTGGTACTTTCTCAGCAGCAAACAGGGGGACAGCTCTTCATCTTCCATGCTTTCACATCACTGTCAGAAACAACAATCAGTGCTCACATCACCCATTAAATGTAAAAGAAGGTGTTTGAAAAAGTCCACTTCACTCCAAATCAGTTTTCTTCTGCAGTTATAAAACAGTGACTATTGGTCTTCTTTATGTTGAATACCAACATTTTGGGGTATTTTCTAGATAGAAGATGCAATTGGCAGAAAAAGAGAGAGAGAAATAGAACATTTTGCTGCTCACGGTGAAGAGACTTTGCAGCAAAATTGTACATGGGACAGTAGAGGTATCCAAGGGCTCCCTTCAGCTTTCTTTGTCTGTGATAGTGATGGGAAGGACTGCATCACCCAGTAAAAGTCACCTCAGCTCATGCTGATCTATTACAATATTCTATCCCTATTCATGACCATCACAAGATGCTTCAGAGAAAGCTTTAAGAAAAGATAAAAATAATCTGCTGCCATAAAGATTTCAGCCTAATCCCTTGGAGTTAGAGTCAGCCTTAAATCTTTAAGCATGAGATTTTATTTTTCCTTCCATGTTGGTAGTAAGAGCTTGTATTCTAGATGTCCTTGTTATCTATCTCTTAAAATCCTAGAAGTTCCACCCTCAAATGCTGGGTTGCTTGTCTATTCCCTTTTTTTACCCATTTTGAAATAATCACCTTTACATTTCAACAAATGTTTTTATTCCTGACATATGAGGAAAAACAAGCAGGTTGAAGAACCACTTCAAAGCATGTACCAGTAATACATCTGTGGAGTGTATGAGTGCTTTTGTTTGAAGAACTTATGTATGAGATACACTGCAGAAGGACAGCCTGGACATCACCACAGCAAGAGTTTTGTAGAAAGATATGAACACTGGAGCTAGAGTCCTAATAGCTCTTTTGTTCACAAAACCCTTTGCAGGCTTGCAGAGACATACCACCCTCACAAAAATGAGGTTTGGAAGAAGAGAGGATCAGGTTAATTTTTTTATGATTGTTGTCTGAACTTGCCTTTTTTTTCAGATACTCTGTCCTTTCATGAGAGAATAAAAATAGAATGAAATTTAAGGATAAGTCCAAATAAAAAAAAAATAATTATAAATCTGGGAATTCAGGCTTATCCTTAAAAGAATTTTCAAAATGACAAACTGCTAGTCCAAACCCACATAAAATGTTTGTGGTTTAGGCCTGCCCTAAACAAATATTCCCGTAATTTTAGCTTTCAGCAACAGTTGGAAAAGGAAAGATGTACAGCATAAGCACTTGTAAAACTGTCTCTGACCCCTTGGTGTGCTTGAATTAGTAAGAAGTAATTGAAAAAAAAAATGTAGTACCTAAAATGTTCTGAGAATTCACTCTTGCTTACCAACATATGGAAACAATTACTATGAAAATACTTCAGAATTATGTCAGATGATGTCTCCCATTATCCAGAAAACTGTGGCATCCACAGGGAAGGAAAGGGCAGACAGCAGCTGAAGATTTCTGAGGAACCTAATAGTCCTTCTTTAGCCACAGACCCACCACAGAACCTCTCATCTCTGCACTCATTCCCCAGTCAGTGCTGGGAACACTTTGTGGCTCCACATGGTGAAATAGACATTTATATTCACTGTACTCCACCATCCACTGGGGAAAAGAAATGCCAAATCGTAACTGCAGATCCCACCCATAGCTAGGCAGCAGTCTCTGCAATCTGCTATATGCAAAGAACTCAGCTGTATCTGGCCCTCATTCACACCACCAAAGGGAAACAACGAGTCCATTTCACCCTCTCCATCAGAGATCTAAACAGGGACTAATTCAGAACAGAGTTTATGATCCAGCTGCCAAACTCACCCTTGAAGGATCCTTGTGGCCACCACTGTTCCTGCTCTGGAGCTGCAGTAGCTATTTCAGAGCAATAGCAACACCTTGCAGGGTTTAGTGCTTTCTCTTTCACAGTTTATTTGGCTGTTAGTGGTAGTAATATGGTCAAATAACCAAATGAAAACAAGCAACCAACCACAAAAACAAACAAGCAAACAAACAAACAAAAAACCCACTAACATTTCAAAGCACAGATAGTGAGTGATACTGCCAATGAAATTCAAAAACCATATTGAACAAACCTGGCTGTGGAACATTTTAATAAAATTGAAAGCATCAGGAAGCTTTGAAGTCTTCTAAGCATACAGCAAAATCTGTTATTTACTATTGCAGCATCAAAAGAAAGATCCACCAATACACTGTACAGACATCAGGAAGAAAGGCTGTCATGGTCTTTGTTTGCAGTCTGCTTGCTTTTCTTAAAGTCTGTGCTAAAGGAAGAATCATGACTCTTTATGATATAGCACTCCCCTCATGTTTATTCCAGGTATTTTTACTTTGAAGATCACTAGGGAACAGGAGTTCTTACATTGACTGCAGACATACATGAGGTTAATATCTTCCTGTTTTTACAAAAACAGGAGGGGTAGCACGACCACAAATGACAAGAAGTCTAACAAATATTTTTCTGGCATTTCATTGTACATTGACTTTTCAAAATGTCAGCTCTGATTTGAACATAAGCAACAGCTTAAATAAAAATAATTTATCCTTTTAAAGACCATTAAATGTTTCTGCAGAAAAACTTAAACTTCAGAAGTCTCAAGAGTTTGAAGTTCCCAGTAATTTCAGTAGAAATCACAGCTGTTCAACCTTTGGGAGTCAGAATATTTATATAGGTGTCTGAATAAACAGTTTGCTTCATTGACCATTGACCAACAACAAATATAGAACCTTAGAGTTGTTTAGGTTAGAAAAGGCCTTTAAGATCATCAAGTTCAGCCATTAACCCAGCGATGACAAGCCCATCACTAAACCAAGTCTGTAAGTGCCACATCAACACATCCTTTAACACCTCCAGGCATGGTGACTCCAATGCTTCCCTGGGCACCCTGTTCCAGTGCTTGACAACATGTCCAGTAAAGAAATGTTTCTTAATATCCAATCTAAACCTCCCGTGACACAACTTGAGACTATTTCTTCTCATCCTATAGCTTGTTACCTGGGAGAAGAGACCAGCACCGACCTGGTTACAACCTCCCTCCACAGAGCTGTAGAGAGCAACAAGGTCTCCCCCGAGCCTCCTTTTCTCCAGGCTAAACACCCCCAAATCCCTCGGCTGCTCCTCATCAGACTCATGCTGCAGACCCTTCACCAGCTCTGTTGCCCTTCTCTGGACATGCTCCAGCATCTCAATATCTTTCTTGCAGCAAGGGGTCCAAAACTGACCACAGGATTTGAGCTGCAACCTCACCTGTGCCCAGCACGGACGGACACTCAGTGCCCTGGTCCTGCTGCCACACTATTGCCCACACAGCCCAGCTGCCATTGGACTTCTTGGCCACCTGGGCACACCTGGTTCATGTTCAGCTGCTGTCACCAGCACCCCCAGGTCCTTTTCCACTGGGCATTTTCCAGCCACTCTGTTCCCAGCCTGTGGCACTGCAGGGGTTGTTGTGACCAAAGTACAGTATCTAGCACTTGGCCTGGTTGAGCCTCAAATAATTGACCTTGACCCATCCATCCAGCCTATCCAGACCCCTCTGTTTAGCCTTCTGACCCTCCAGCAGATCAACACTCAAGCCCAGATTGGTGCTTTTTATATACATGCTATACATATATTTATAATTACTGTTATCACTTAGAAATATTACTCATCACTGTGATAGAGGAGCCACTGCAGCTGTGCTCATGCTCTCTGGACCTGCCAGAGACCTGCAGGGAAGAGGGGACGGTTAAGATAAGAACAAAGGGAGACAGTTTGCTGTTATAGCTGTTTTCCCTGTAGCAGGTCTAGATAGGCAACAAAATTGCACAAACAGACTGGTTAGAAGGCACCCGAACTGATTATCTAGTTCATTTTTCTTGCTATAACAAGGAACTACTCTAGCTGTCATATACCCAAAACTATCTTATCCCTGCTTCCTGAGCCTGTTCTTTAACACCTCTAGTGTTGTGCATTGTGAAATGTTCTTAAGCAACCACAATGTCTACCAGTTCCTGCTGTGAGAAAAACCATTCCTAAAATTCTAAGTAAACTTCTCTGTCTGCAGTTTGATATTTATTTCTTGCCTTACTCTTCATGGCCGTAGGAAACATTATTTTTGCAGCTTTTTTATGTGTTCATACACTGATATAACCTCTCCTTTCTAGCTTGTGTCTTCTAAGGTGACCAAGCACCCCTTTCTTTGTAGATTCCCAGACTTTCCTCATAGCCTCGCTCTCTACTCCCTCCAGCTGGTTCACATCTAAGAAACCATAACAATGTTGTGAAGAAGAATTACGTTGCAAATTGTATGGACTACGATGCTATTTATAAATCCCAGTGTGATGTTTGACCTCCGTGCAGCAGTGTGGTGGGCTGACCCTGGCTGGATGCCAGGTGCCCACCAAAGCCACTCTGTCACTGCCCTTCTCAGCTGGGCAGGGGAGAGAAAAGATAGTAAAAGTCTCATGGGTTTAGATAAGGCCAGTGAGATGTCACTCACCAGTGACTGCCATGGGCGAAACAGACCCCACTTGGGGAAATCAGTTTAATTTATTACCAATCAAATCAGAATAGGGTAATGAGAAATAAAACCAAATCTTAAAACACCTTCCCACCAGCACTCCCTTCTTCTCAAGCTCAGCTTCACTCTCCAGTCCTCTACCTCTTCCTGCTAGCATGACAGGGGGATGGGGAATGGGGCTGTGGTCAGTCCATCACACGTTGTCTCTGCTGCTCCTTTCTACTCAGGGGGAGGACTCCTCACACTCTTCTCTTGCTCCAGTGGGGGATCCCTCCCAAGGAAGTCTATGAATTCCTCCAACTGAGTCCTTTCCATGGCTACAGCTCTGCACAAGCTGCTCTGTCATGGCTCCCTCCACAGGCTCCAGTTCCTTCAGGAACAGGTCTCTCCAGCATGGGCACCCCACAGGGTCACAAGTCCTGCCAGCATGTCAGCTCCAGTGTGAGCTCCTTTCTCCATGGAGCCACAAGTCCTGCCAGGAGCCTCTTCCAGCATGGGTTCCCACAGGGTCACAGCCTCCTTTGGGCTGCAGGTGGATCTCTGCTCCCCCGCGGACCATCATGGTCTGCAGGGGCACGGCTGCCCCACCATGGGCTGCTCCAGGAGCTGCAGGGGAATCTCTGCTGCAGCTCCTGGGGCAGCCCTCCCTCTCCTTCTTTACTGACCTGGGTGCCTGCAGAGCTGTTGCTCTCACGTATTCTCAATCCTCTCTCCAGCTGCAGTTGCACAGGTTTTTACACCCTTCTTAAATGCGTTATCCCAGAGGTGCTACCTTCTGGCAGCTTCTCACAAAAGCCACCCCCGCAGCCCCCCTGCTGTCAGCTACCCAAACCTTGTAAGGCAAAACCAATACAAAGAGCATAATACTCAACCTACATTCATTTTGTGATCCACTGTAATGTCCAAATACTTCTTTGCAAGACTGTTACCTGTCTTATCTCTGTTTTTCCTATTGTATTTTCTCAGCTCTTTATTCCCACTTAAGTGCAGAACCATGCATTTGTTTTAATTAAATTCAGTGTTGTTTTCAACACTGTTTCTCTAAATTGTTGTGATAATTCTGAATTAATTCTTATCTTTCAATCTGTTTGCTGCCTCTTTCAGATATATTTCACTTGCAGGTTTAATAAGCACATTCTAACAACCTGGTATCGGATTATAATGAAAACATTGAACATACTAAGCCTCGGATAGATCCTCAGTTCATCATAGCAGTTGGACAGCAAAGAGCTGGCAACTGCTGTGAATGTAGCATCCCCAGACACCTTTGTCCCCACTTTACAGTAACCCCAACTTGCTCGTGTTATGTGACACCCTGAACAAAACCCAAGTCTATACCCTTAAGGCATGTTACTTCACATAAAAAGATTTTGGATTGATCTGATATGATTAAATCCTGACAAATGAGTTAACACTCACTGCATACTGCCAACGAATTTACTACTTACTCATCTGGTGTTCTTTTAGGTGCCCTACAAAAGCACTGGTGGATTTCTTTATCTAGTATGTTCCAACAAAAAGAATTGGCCCATCATGCCATAACCTTCCCTCTTGACTTACTTTTTTAAATTTGTCTTATGTTTGCCCTTTTCCAGTCTTCCAAAACTTCTTCCACCTCCACATATTCTCAAAATGTACTGAGAGACTGCTGGGGTTTTCACAAACCTGAGCAGGATTTCATCAAGGTTGGAGAATCAGAAATTTCTAAGTGTGCTCAAAGCAGGTCTTTCCTTCTTCTTTCTCTTTGTCACTGATACTAATTGTGATAACAATTGGCTTAGGTGTTCCAGGGTTCCCCACCTTAGGACGTCCCTACCTTGGTTTCCTAGGTTTTTTGCATTTAATCCATATGACGCAGTGTCTACATTACAGGGGGAAAGAAGAGATAAAAATAAAAGAAAAAAGAAAGGAAACTGAGTGAACAGGTTCAAGCACCATCATGTGAGCATCCAGACATGTCAATTGTCAGTGCTGACCCTGTTATGGCCTTTGCCAACTCATTATCCTCCTGACAATGCCTGGAGAGAAGTCAGAAGTTCTCCCAAGCCAAAGATGGTCCCAAACAGAGTTTAAAAGTAGAAATCATGTTATATGGACAGGAAAGTAACATGAGTGTTAAACTGTGTATATCTAAGTAAAATAATCTGTTCCATGACATCATGGACAGAGGATGGCCTCCAACCTGATCTCTAGTAAAGCCTTGGGGGTCATTGCCACTCTGAGTCTCACGATGTCTAAACCACTTCTTCATCGGAGCCCTAAGCATTTGTTCAGATTTCTGTGAAGAAATTCTTACCACATATATATACCTGCAGAAAATTCTGTATTTTCTGTGGCAGGGTAATAAAACCACAAGAAATGTACCATAAAACCCTATTATGCTTTGCTTCATAGGAAACATGCAATTAATTCTTCTGGCAAAAAAGAGGGTGGGAGGAACTTGTCGAATTTGCTTTCTTACTGTGTCTCATTTTTTTGGGTTCAATACAGTCAAACAGATTTTATAACAGGAAGAAATCTCTTCATCCCTTTCTGTTGTGCACATTCACGATGCAGAATGGTGGGGAGGTTTCTTTACACTGCACAACTGCAACTACATGAAAAGGTCATTCCATGTATAACAATACATCAGGAAGACATGAGACTGGCTGGCAAAAATTTAAAAATCACATATGCAGAAATCTTTTATGGAATATGCACAGGTATTCACTTTGGCAGTGGACACACTCTTTCATACCTTGAATTTTCCTCATCTGATCCTCGTCCTTTCAACAGAATCAGTAGCTCAGCAATGGCATTTGTAGAGTTCCAAAGCAGAGTAAGTATCTATTCAATACCATCAAAGGAACTGATAAAGAATAGGGAACTTCAGGAACGTTTTTAAAAATGGTTTTACTTGCTTTTTCCTTATCTGTTTTTTTTTTTTTTTTTCTAATTAAGATTTTATTGAGTTTTCCATAATGGAAGACTATAACCAATCAGCAAAAGTATTATCATATGAATTTTAGCTTAGTAATTTACTTGGGCCAATTCATTTCTTTTTCTTACAGGCCAAGAAGCTGTAACTTCAGGTGCAGTCAATCACATCTTTGGGAACATTAAGCAGAGGAAGCAAGAAATGAGAAGCACCAGCATAAATTAGATAAAAAACCTAAACAAAGACTGAAAAGAAAGCTAAATTCAGTTTACCAGCAAAATCTGATGTGCTACGTACATGAAAATTTGAAACTTTAGGAGAATTCATGAGTCAGCCATTCAGGGAATCATATCAGAAAGCTAATGAGTTTATTCTCACATGAGACCCCATAAAAAAGAAATTGGTCTGTGAAAGCAATTCCAGAAAGCCAAACATACCTTAAAACATTTCCAGCCAACCCATCAGCTCTTCCCAAGAGGAATTAGGAGTGGCAGTTCCAGGGGTAAAAGCTGATTGCCATGCTGGTCAAGTACCCCACCAGTGGAGAACACTGAGTGCCTGTGGTGGCTTTGCCCTTGCAGTATCTTCCCTCCAACAGCCACGAAAGCTCTGTGCCAAGCCCGACCCCAACATTGCAAAGGCTGGACCAGCTTGGGCTGGTGCATTTCTGCACATTGACTGGTTTGACCTCACTCAAGGGAACCTGTTCTGCCATTCCCAGCAGCTCTCACTGCCACTAATCTTTTTCACAGTATAGAACAGGAGAAGCCTTTCCCATGCCCAGCGCAGGAACTGGGAGATGCTGCTTTCTCTATGTCCAGTTACACAAAACAGATCAGTCATCCCAGCCCAAGTCCCAGTATCTCTGAATGGACATTATCTGCCCAAATGTCAAGGCTTGTCTCATTCTTACCAGGGAATAGGATGCATTTCAGCACCCCATGCTAGACATCTCCTTCAATATGAGATGAATTACACCTTTGAGAGTTCTTATTTCTTTCTATCAACTATAAAGAGAACTTAAGGTAAATAATTCAGATGTATCTTTCAACACCAAACACTTCAATAAAGCTGAGAGGAATCCATGCTAAATGTCCACAACACCAAAAACAAAAGCACTACAATTAATACCAGTTAGAGAGAGGGGGTTTGTCAGTCCTGACAAGGAGCCGCTCTTAATTTGTCTCAGCTTTCTCAGAAAAAAGAGAGCTCTGTGACAAAGTTTACTGTAGTTACCATCCAGCATCAGGCCATGTTGGCAGGTTTCTAGTATAGAGTTTTCAATTTAACATCTTTCACAAGAAATTTTTTTTATATATACATGTGTGCATATATAAAAAATTAAATATAATAAAAAATTAATAATGAAAAATAAATGAAGGTGTTCCTTGATCTAAATTTTAGAAACCTGCATTTGGGGAATATTTATTATTTTCTGGAATACACAAGAATTTATATTTGACTGAAGATGAACAATAACAGAGCAAAATCAAGGTTTTAATTAATCACTGAGTGCTTGTCATTTTGACAACTAAAGAATCGGGAAGCTGCAAAGAACCAAAGTGAAACAACATCAATCATCCGGCTACAATAAATAATTTAATAAAAAAAATCACTGAATAACTATGAGGTCTAAGGAGGCAAAATAAAAAAGAGAGAGAAAAGCAAAACAGGAGCATCACACAGACTATGTACAGTTGACCCTATTTATATTAATATTACACAACAGTTGCAATCTCCATCACATCTTTTGCTATGCAGAATAAAACACCATATTCATTTACCTCAGAGATGAACATCATAGCTTTTAGAAAGAAGAATAAAGCAGATTTGCAATGACATTAATATATTATTTAATCATGTTTTCTATGGAGTTAATTAGTCTCACCAGCAAATAGCAAAAAAGAAAAAAGCAAGTAATTTAGTTGCCATCATGCAGCATCACAGGCAGGTCCAGCACCCTGCTTGGTGCCCATCTCACAGAACCCACAATCAACCAAAGCCAGCCACAGGGAGCACAGACAAAATTAAGAGTTAACAAGTGCCAAGCAATGAACACAGTGAGGAACAACTGTACATCACCAGCAGTGCCTCACACTAGATTGTTTTCTGAAAACTTCACCTCAATGTTCAGCAGTGGCCAAAATGACAACGAGACTATTAAAAATTAGCAACATAAGGCAGAGGCTAAAATGGAAAACAGCATTATGCCATTGTGGAAACCAACTGTGTGGATAAGAAACATTTCCATAAGCTGTAACGGGGCGGTGTTAAAGGGCAGTGCTGGAGCACCTGAGCCTCTGGTCTGACACAGTGGAGCAGCTTTTGTGGTTTCACATTCTGTGAGATTTATTTGGACAGAACGAGAGCCTAAAGCAAGAGTAAACTGTGCATGCTTTATTTCATACCTAAGGGCTTATTGGACATGATTGTGTCACGATACAAGTGAAAAAGCCAGATAATATTCTCTTTCCTTTTTAAAAAAAATATATTCCCCCCCACTCTCCCTGGACAGAAAATGCTCACAATATCATTTCCTTTCTCCTTTGCTTAGGGACCAAAAAACTCAAATTTAACTACACATATAAAAAGTCCCATCACTTTTCCAAAACAGCACAGGACAAAGACAGTACCAACAATACTTCAGCAGCACTTCAGCAAGACTCCAGCAAGGCAGTGGAGAGGCAGGACCAACTTTGATTTAGTGGTTGTAGGAAGATTCTGATACATTTTCCTCCATGAGAAAGTTTCACAGTAAAACACCGAAATCATTCAAAGGTATGGTACCGCAATCCTGCAGTCAGCCAGTGGCCTTCTCCACAAGAGCTCTTCTCTAGGAGTTCAAACACTCAGCCACCAGCAAGCTTTCAGCAGGCTACAACATCTGCTGCTCTCGATTCCTACTCCAAGTCTGCAGCTGAATTGGCAGCTGGTCTGGCTTGGCAGGTAGGAGGGGATGGTCGTGAAGAAGGAGTCCTTCTACCCCAGCTGGTTTCTTCAGGGGTGGTGTCAGCAGAGTCCTCATACCTGCAGAGACCTTTCTGGAATTAATATTATGCACCTTCTCTGTCTAATCCAACCTATTTTTTTCATCTGGGATACTTTTCCTCTTTTACCTATGGTCCCTTGTCATTTAAACACAGTACAGGATGTATGCAACACACCTTCCAGCTTTCTGGGGGTTACTGGGAGACATCCCATGTGGTAAAGGGGGGCTGCAGGGCCAAACTGGGGAGCAGAGCACATGTCCTGAACTATGGTGAGGGATGGCAGCGATTGGGAGAGAGTGAGTGAGCCATGGATGCCAGCACTGCAACTGAGTGGGCACAGAGCGAGCTGTCACTCCTGGCAGAGATCACAGGTAGGCAAAATAAAAAGCTGTGTTGAAAGATTTTCTTGGCTAATTGTTGTTTTGTTTCAGCTAATTACACCTCCTTAAATTGCAGGGTGCGGCACCCCTGCCTGCCCAGCCAGCAGCACTCAGGAATCCCTCCCTGCGACGGAGCTTGCTGCACACATTCACTCGTTTGGCCGCCTGCTCGCACGTCAAGCCCTGCAGTCCATTAATCATTTCAACCACTATTCACTCTACAAAATAACATAATAGACTCCTAAAAATGAGAGATGAAGAAGGCTAGCAGTACCATCCAATCCCTTCCCCTTCCCAGGGAATATTTCCCCAGTCTATTTTTCTTACCTATTTTTTGACGTCTCAAGTTTAGGCCAACGATTCTTCCGCCAGTTCTTCCACTTTGTTAATGACGGGATGACAGATAATAGATTTTGTTCCTGTAACCTCTCCACTTTCTTCAGGGGAACTTTTTGAAATAATCCCATCAGGATTTCTTCCAATCTTAGGTTCAAGGGTTGGCAGTGGGGAAGAGCAACTCATCTCATCCGTATTCTCATGCCACGTTAAACACAAAATGCTTCAGCAGTTTAGTTTCCCCACACAGCTTGCAGCTGCCCTCTGTGCTGCATGGGAAGAACTAAGCCCTCAGGGTAAGGAGTTATTTCTTTTCCTTACCATGCTAACCCCAGGCTCTTCCAAAGCAGAGAGTCTGTTGTCACTGGAGCCCAAATATGACAAATTATGTGTAGATAATTTTCTGATATACCCATCTATCTCCCTAAGTGTGGTGAGACCACCAAAGGAAAATAGCGGGTGATGGACCTGAAACATACTGAAAGTTATGCCTACTTTTTGCACACATCCCCATGAAATTTATTATCTTAGAGGTTGGTAAGAAAAAACTACAATCTCAGTTCCCCACCTCTTTTTGTGTATTTATTGCTTGGTTAATAAAACGATCAAAACAGTCACATGGCAGTGAGCACATTTACATAGACAGAATATTATTAAAAGAGTATGGCTTTCCCTCCCTGCAGCATGCAAAAATCAGTAGCTGCTTAACAACAATTGCTATTCCAAGAAAAACCTAGGAGAAATACTTCTCTACACCAGTGCTAATAGTGAAACAATGTGCAATTTTTTAGACCAGTATTTTCAAATTAGTTTAATGGGTTTAGGTACCTTATCCCTCTTGAGTCTCAGGCATAGTTGTGTCTCACACATAATAGTTACCCCAAAGCAGCTACACATTTAGCACTTCATGGCAAAGGCAAATGGGCTTTGGCTTTCTCAAAGGATGGTACAGAGCAATTTCCAGCTCACTCACCAGCTTTTCCCCACACCATCATGCTGACATACTCTGCTTTTCCCATTTTTTTTATGAATGGGATAACAAAGATGAAGCTACTCAAGCAGAAAGCAGAGCCATGGCTGTTTGAGCTTCGATACATAGGAATATTTTCACAAAAATCTTGATAAATAAGACAATATTCAATATTTACCATGAATAACTATACCCCTCCATGTTCAAGCCTTTTACTGCATATACGAAAGAAATTATAGAAAGTTTTTACAGCACCTGTGGGCCTGCAGCTCCACAACCTACCTACAAAATAGTGCAGGACTTCTCATTCAAGACCAGTGACAGAACTTTATTAGGAAATCCTGGTTTCAGGTTCTTTTAGTCTGGCCCATCTGGAGCTGAATGAATCTATAGGAGGCCACTAAGACACTCAGAGGCCTGGAGCATCTCTTCTGTGAGGACATGCTGCTGAGAGAGTTGGGGTTGATCAGCCTGGAGAAGAGAAGAGCCTTATAACACCTTTTAGTGCCTAAAGGAGCTGTAAGAGAGCTGAGAGGGACTTTTACAATGGCCTGTAGTGACAGGACAAGGCGGAGATGGCTTTAAACTGAATAAGGGTAGGTTTAGATTGCATATTAGAAAGAAATTCTTTATAGTGAGGGTGGTGAAACACTGGAACATATTGCCCAAAGAATCTTTGCCTGCCCCATCCCTAGGAGTGTTCAAGGTCAGGCTGGATGGGGCTCTGAGCAACCTGGTCTAGTGAAAGGTGACCATGGCAGGGAGGCTGGAACTGGGTGAACTTTAAGGTCTCTGCCAACTCAAACCATTCTATGAGTTCCCTTTGCCTCACCATTTATTCTAGTTACAAGAAGTTTGGGTGCAAGAACAATATTTGATTTTCATAATCTTTAATTTTACTTTATGTCAGGTGATCTGTGTAGTGGTTTTTTTTAAAAAATACATCTAATAAATATTTGAATAAATTGCATATTCAATATTGTTATATTGTAGCATTTAATTTTTAATTATACAATGTAGATTTTATTACCATTATTATAAAACTGCAGTGTTATAAATTATAAAAGTTAAAATTAAGTATATGTCCTTAAAAATATCCTACTAAATATTTTTCCAACACAGGCTTTCAATATATCATCACCTGCTAGTCTAAGTGCATTTTAACATTTAAAGACCCCTTCAAAACCCAGATAACCGAGGAAACTGCATTTCAGATAAACATCCACTCTCAGCTTTCCTGCCTGGCATAAATCTTAATATCCCAGAAATGTCTTTCACTGTAAATGTATAAACAACAGACCACCACAAAAATGTAAGTAAGACAAAAGAGTCAAACTTGGATGCCTTAAGTTTAATATCAGCATTCACATTTAAGTAAATGAACCATAATACTCAGAGTGCAGCTCCTACTGCCTGCTGTCAGCAGAGAGAGAGGCAAGCACAGGAATAAAAGGGGAGAAAGAAAAGACAGGTATATGAGTTTTCCAGAGAGAGGTTGGATTTATGAACACAGTTATTACAGTATAGTAAATAAGACCCTACTGTGTGATTTTCTGTCTGTACAATCTAGTTGTCCTCTTAAAATGTGCTAAATATAGAGTAAATGAACCAGCAAAGAGAAAATGAATTGATAGGCAAATAAGCACAGCAGTAGCTTGCAAGGAATGTTAAAAAATAAAACTCTTTAAGAGTTCTTCAAAACATATTGCTATTTTTTTCTCACTCTGAAGCCTGCCTGGGAACCACTTGCTCAGCTCACAGGGGATCAGAAGGAAAGAGGTGCAAAGGGGCTCATGCAATTTTTGTCAGCCCAGAACCAGCACAAGCATTTCCTGAACTGTAACCAAGCAGAGGTGTGACTTCAGCCCAGTCCCACGCTGGCCTCCAGCCAGCTCCAGGCTGGATTTGCCAACTGCAACCCCTGGCACGCAGATGACTTTGTACCACACCACAGTGTGAGGTGACCTCTGTGCAAACAAGACCAACCAGCAGGAGAAGGGCTCCTGCAGCTCTGCAGGAGGGCTTGGCCAGCAGTGGCAAGGTGCTGACTTGACATACATTGATTTATTTTTATTTATCTTACCACATTTACTGTGCTCACCTACCAAAGAGGATGCAGCTTTTATCAGTCAAAAAGCCTTTCCTCTCGCCTTGCAGAAGGATGTTGCAACAAGAACCTGGAGTGCCCATGTCACCTTTTCCTTGTCAGTGCCTGGTGGGGAAAGGAGTTCAGATGTCAAGTCACTCAGCCTTCCCGAAGTCCGGTAGGTCTTTGTAGCACAAGGCAAACAGGAGTACCTGAGTTTTTGGTGCTCAGAATCTGCTAGAAAGAAAACAGAGTACTTATCTGAAAATTTTTGAAAATCCCAAACTAAAAGTTTGTTCTCTGTCATCTACAAAACCCCACATTTTTTTCAAACTGTAGAGAGCATGTAATAAAAAATTTAAATTCACACCTCAGTTCTTAACCTCCTCCAAGTTTGGACTCAGCCTTTCCAGATCAAATACAGCTCCAAGTGCTAGAGATAATTGTCCACATTGTATAGTATTAGTCCCTGTTAATGACCAACAGACTAACATGAGCCTTTCTGTAGGGAATATGTTTGCTAGGACAGAATAAAGTAGTTTTAATTTCCACCACTTGAGTTAAACAATCCTGAAGTTCCTCAGTCTTCAGAGCTATAAATCTGGAGCTAGATGAGCTCCTTTTCTGCTTTCATTAATAAAATGAAGATGCATTTCTTTTCTTATTCATGCAGTGATTCCTTGCCACCTGTATAAGCCGTTAGTACAAATGACAATGGCAACATGTCACCACAATTTAGAAAGGTAGAGATCACAGTTCTCCTGAGATGAAATTCATGGCTATGAAAGCCCTTCAGCCATCAATAACAGAGAAAGAAAGTAGTGAGATTCTGTAATTATGCTCAGAAAATCAAAGAACAGTCCCTTTTGCAAATCAATGCCACATAACCTGTCAAGAGTCGTTTGCATGTAATCCTATTCTTCCTGAGCCCACAGAGGTCCAAGGGAAATACATCAGTGCAGTCAGGGTCTCTTCTGCAGTACATTTAACACTTATGATTCTCAAAGTGCACCTGTGAAAATAAATTGCATTACCATAAGGTAAACAAAATGTAATTGCACTAGCCAATTATAACATCATACAACACCACAACATTTCATTTTTATCCTTCTTGTTAGAGCTATTTCCAAAAGACTCCTGCTCACCTTCCATCCTGCAGCCCAGACCCTATTATTATTATTTATGAATCATACTGCAGTAACAGAGATACAGGACAATATTCTAACTGTTTCTGCTTTTCAATTATGAATGTGTGGCACTTTTGCCAATAAGAAAGGCATTTGTGTAACTAGCTCCTGTAACCAGGAATTGCTGCTGAGGCTTATAATGAACTTGGTGCTCTGAGGCACCAGAAGGAGAGCTGCTGCAGTCCAACAGCTCTGTGAAGCAACCCAGACATAGGCAGTATGTGCAGGTCACACGATACATGAGAAAGGTCAGTGAAAGTAGGACACCCTGTTCTCAGATTGATGGGCCTTCAAGAAGCTGTGGACAATGGCAAGGATCACTGTGCTGCCAGTAAGCTGCACATGGAGATTCACCTTCAAAGTAGAGGCATTTCTGCACCTTCTTCTTGCTGATTTTTTTTTCTCCATGTACTTTCCTGGGTCCTTGGTCAGTGACAAACAGGACCAGTACTGCTATTTTCAATACACACATGGAGAAGCCCCAGTGCCTGAAGCATTTCTGTAATAATGCAGTCAAAGTTGAGGGCGGGAGGGTGTATGTGGGTGTGCCACAACTCAGCACTTGAAGAGCACTCTGACACCTTCCGCAGAGGGGAAACAGGGTGATAAAGACTTCAGAACTTCAACGCCAGGGTTCCCAAATTTCCACTTGCCTAAAAGATTATGATACTACTGCCACTGACTTAAGTGTGCTGGTTTTGGTTGATATTGAGCCAAATTTCTTCACGGTGGCTGGTATCGGGCTGTATTTTGGATTTGTGCTGAATACAGGGATAATATAGAGATGTTCTTTTCTCATTGCTGAGCAGGGAACACACAGAGCCAAAGCCTTTTCTGCTTTTTGTACTGCCATGCTGGTGAGGAACTGTGGGTGAGACGTAGACAGGACAGCTGTCCCCAGCTGGCCAAGGGGATATTCCATACCATGACATCATGCTCAGCATATAAAGTGGGGGGCAGATGGAGGAATAGGGTACATTTGCAGTGTTGACGTTTATCTTCTCAAGCCACCATTACATGTGATGCGGCCCTGCTCTCCTGAGGATGGATGAACTCCTACTTGCCTGTGGGAAGTGGGGAATGAATTCCTTGTTTTATTTTGCTTGCTTGCTTGCTGGCCTTTGCTTTTCCTATTAAACCATCTTTGTCTCAACCCATGAGTTTTTCCAGCTTTCACCCTTTCAGTTCCTCTCCCTGATCCCACTGGTGTGAGAGTGAGCGAGTAACTGCATGGTATTTGTTTGCTGACTGGGGCTAAACCATGACACTAGGACAATACTCTCTTCAAGAAAGCAATGTAGTGAACATAAAAATCCCCTTAAGTGATACCATAAAAGGGCTTTATTTTTATGAGACCTGGATAAACAGGAGAACATGAAGTACAACAATGATACGCAAAGGCACAAGTTGCAGCAAAGGAGATTCTGATTACACATTAATTCCTTCACCGTGAGATAGTCAAACACTGGAACTGGTTCCCCAGAGAGGCTGCAAGAGCCTCATCTTTGTAGGCAGTCAAAACTGAGAAGGACAGAGCCCTAAGGAAAGTGCTCTAAACTGGCCCTGATTTGAGCACGTAGGTGAGACCACAGGATTTATGCTGATCCTTTCTGACCTAAATCATGCTGCAGTACTAAAGACCAGTTGTAAAAGTTTATCATGGAAACATTTTCTTGCATCTCTCTGATCCACCACCATGAGACCCTTGCAGAAAGGTCAGTGTCTCATGTCTTTGACTTCCAGACAGCTCCTTGTCCAGCCATCCAGACTAACAACATTGCCTTTAAAAAGTCCAGTGCATTGAACAGCAATTTTTGCAGGTGTATGAGGCATGTCTGCCACCTGTGACCTAAAAAAGGATCAGCTCACAACAGGGATTGATATTCTAGATAGGAAATATAACCAGACACCAACAAATAATTTGAAGTGTATCGAGGACTTTTGGCAGAATTCTTAATCTTATTTTCCATCTGGTCTGCATAACCTCTAAATTATAAGCAGCAGATGACAGCACTGTCATCTGTGGTGTGAACAGGGACAAGATGGGTTGGATAAACTCGAGCATCTCTTAGGGGATAATTTCTCCCTTTGGTTAGCTCTAAGGGATAACTCATCCCCATCACTTGGGCACGGCCCTTCAAAGGCTAATCCCTGCCTCAGGTGCAGATGGGTGCCAGGGACCTAACTCGTCTAGACAGCTGGAGTAAATCACCTCATCCTTAGGTACCAAATGCTTCCTTTGTGGGCAACCTCACAGGCACTCTGAATCCCAAAGCGGCTTGTAAGACAAATGATGCCAAAGCTTTTATTTGGCACGTTTGGGGAAGGACATGAGTGGGGTGGGATTAAAATTAATTAAAATAAATAAATAAAGGCCTGAGAATATAGATATAAATAAGAACAACAGCAAGAAATTAAGCAAAGGGAAAATTAGGATGAGCATCACAGAAAATTCAATAGTGAGAACTACTAGAGTGTGTCACAGTCTCCCATGGGGATGATCTACTGCTTCCAACACTTAAAACTAGATTGGACAAAGCAATATCATTCAGGGAACAGTCCTGCACTAAAAAAGGAACAGACTGCGTTGTCTGATATGCCTTTTCCATGTCTAATTTTGGTGGGCATATGATAGCATTATGCATGACTCAGGATTCCTTTTCAAGTCAAAAAATGTCTGTCACTGACTCTTTGTCCACTTATTCATTATTCCTTTGTTCACCTCAAGCCTTCTGGAAGCATTAACTACCCAAATCAAAGCACGCAGTTTGCATTTGCAGGTCTACTATTTCAATAACTATCTGCAAATATTAGGTATTTCACACACTGCTTCTCTTCATTTGATTACAAGTAAGAATGATTCCCTTAAAAACATTTAATATCTATATTTTAGTGTAGCACTATATTAAAAAAAGTAGGGAGAGAGAAAATTACCTTCAGTGACAGGTAATTCACTGGCTACTTGCCTAGAATTCACATGCTACATTTCATAATGTTCATTTTAAAGTCACAGTAAACTGCACATCTTTTTCTTGGAAAGTTGAGCTTAAACATGAGGGGTGATGAGAGGTAATCAATTTTATTGTGACATTAAAAAATAGCAACAATTATGTTTAGGAAAAGATAAACCACCTTGAAAATATGAGTGGCTGAATATTTTAGTATATTATTTTGTAAGTTATGTAATATTGCAGTGTTGGTGCAGTGTTTCTTTTTTTCATCACACTCCTCTCTCCCCCCTCCAAATGAAAATACAATTCAATAGAATTTAAAGACCTTTTCTTGTGCTGTAAGAACAGCATGCTGAAGAGGAACAGATTTCCTTGACAATCACGGCTCCACAAAGGAGGCTTTCACAAGTAACACAGAAAAAGTGGAAATTTTTCCATACAGGGAAACAGAAACATATTTAACAGCTCCCTGAACTTGCTTTGGTTTGCATCAGCAACACACCTGAGCTGGATGCACAGACAGCAGTACTGTCCCCCCTGTCCTTATCCTGCACCTATGCAAAGTGCCAAGGTATGTCCTGCAGGAGCTGGATGACAGCAGAGCAGAGCAGGTCAGGGTATTCCTGGACATCCCTGCAGCTCCTGCCTCCTGCCAATGACCCCTGGAGCTGTCACAAATAAGGCAGGACAGACCTTAAGATGTTACAGGCTCCAGAGATGGAACAAGAAATTGGTAAAGAGAGGGTAAATTTACTCCTCGTTAGGTGACTAAAACAACTCTGGCATAAAGGATAATTTTATCTGTTACTATCAAATCATTCCTGTTACAAGGACAGGAAGAGAAAAATAATTTGCTTCCTGACCTGAAAACACGTGATGCTGTTCTGTCTCACTTAGAGTTTCTATGTCTCCTTCCAGCTCTCTCTTTTTTCTGTTCAACTGCCAGGCAGGGAGAGAAAGATCACTAATGAACCACAACTTCTGTTCAGGTCATTAGCCCTACCAGAGAGAAAGTTAATGAACCCTAGTATATAAAGACAAAATCAAGTTTTCTTTAATAGTTTCCATACCAAGAGCATCATTTTCTGTTAGTGTAATCCCTGGATGATTTAGCTTGAGTCCTTTTTTTTTTCTTTTTTTGCACTCTCCAGCCTAGTTTTGGAAGAAGTGCAACAGAGAACATCTGGTCATTAAGTGCATACAGATGATGTTCAGATGCTGTGGAACAAGCACCAGAGGTAGTCAGGGAGGGAGGGAAAGGTAAGCCACCTTGTACAAGAAAGGCTCTGAGGGAAGTCAGAAATAAAAAGTGGCAACTTGCTGAAGCGTTGTCCCACAGAATAAGTCCAACAGTGACAACAAAACAATTAAACACCCGCTGAGCCCCTGACAGTCCCTGAGAACATCTCTTTCTCTTGCTGGTCTTCCCCCACCTGTAGACAAACATTCAGACACAAACAATTTCTGCACTCTTTTGCTTTACCTGAGTGGTTTAAGGACTTCAGTGCACTTATGTCTCATAGTGGCCCATGGAGGTAAGAAAGTGCTATTTCCATTCTATGGCATTATTTATGATTTTCCAAGCAAACAAAGGTCAGGCAGGATGTATTTTCCCCTAGCTCTCCAGCATCCTATAAGAGCAGTCATTCTTTTCTTCACAGCTTCATCAGGATCAATAGACAGTACTGCATCCAGAAGAACTTACCCACTCCTAGGAATGCTCTTCTTTTATGGAAATGTGCTTGAGAAGTTACACAAATAAAAGTCGTGGTGATAAGAGAATGGAAGAGAAGAAAAAGCACCTATGAAGGTCCTATGCAAATATGTGTACGTTAAATCAAAGCCTAGGAATGTGGGCCAACTGTACCAATGAACCCCTTTCTTACTGAAAGAAGACAGTATGCTTTATGTGACAACTCTTGAACCCAGCAGTCCTACTGCTACACCGTCTGGACTCTTACCCATTTCATGGTTACAAACCCTATGTCATTTTTTACATTTATTCATGGACCAGTTTGTATAATTCCCATGCCACACTAAAACCAGACAGGAGGTATGAAGAAATGAGGTGCCATATAATGTAGGAAATGTGGATGGACATTATGTATTCTACTTCCATTTAATTTTTCAGGTACTTCTATATTCTATTCCCAGCAAACTCCTTCCTGCAACACACTTTGGAGTTGTATTGAAGAATAGAAGAAAAAGTAAAGATTCTCATACAAATTAAATTATCTTTTAAATAAACACTGATTGGAAAGCAAATTACTCCACAACAACCCTCAGCTCCACAGCAATGTGTATATTAAATACATGTGCACAAACCCTAATCTCCTGTTACCTGTGTTTCACATTAACATCTACCAGTTGAACACTGAGGAGATTGCATCCAGTTTTGTGTCAAACATGCAACCAGATTCACTGCTCCAGCCTGCATCTTTGTGCTAGAGAAATTGATGTAGCCTAGCAAAGATAAATGCTGCATCCCTCCCCCAGTTTTTCCTCATTAGGGAGTAGTTTTAAATTATGGAAAAGGAATCAGTATATTTCTTGACTTGTCCCAGTCCTGAAACACTGCAGCCTCACTCATAGGCCAATGGCAATTGTGAGGAAGAAGTCTGGTTTCCTTTTTCCTTCATTTCCTGACCATTTTCTTCTCCGCTACTTTTAATAATAATGAGCAGAAAGATCAGCAAAGACTTGGAAAAGCCTAGCTGGTGCTGTTTGCATGCAAGCATCCTTCCACTAGCATTACTTTTCCATCAGTATTTCTCTAGAGTAGATAAGCATGGTATTTTTATCCAAAGGCAATTTACTGGCATAGAAAAAGTACAGCAGACAATGCATTCCTACTCTATTATGCATGAACACCCAGTATGTGCTCAACTTTCCTCTCGATCTTATTTATCGCACTGTCATTAAACCTATGTCGCTATTACTGTTCTCTAATACACGTCACAAAAATGTGTTCTTATCAGGGCTCCTCTCTCATCTGCTGATCTAATAATACACTGCCTCAACATTTTGGTGATTTTAACACAAATAAACAAACACAAAAAGGTTCAGGCACAATATACTCAGGAAAGTGATGTTCGTGTTTCAGCATAAACAAAAGCCTTCCTGTTATTTTCAAGTGAACTTAATGGTTCAGCACTGCTGACAGAATCATTCAATAATGCCCAAGCAAGGGAGCTGCAACCTAATTAAAACTTGTGGTTACGGAAGCCTGGTTGGCATATATTTGTGAATATTTATGGAGTTTTAGCAAAAACCGCTGTACTGGATTGATTTGAGTCACAAGAAATGTGTGTGGCTATGTTTAGAGTAGCTCTCAGAGAGAAGTATCCTCAGGCTCTGTCTGACCTGATACTCTGAAAGTGCCAGGGAGTCTCCCAAGACACCGAAACTCAGCTGACCAGGCAGTGAAATCACCAGGCCAGTGGTGGTGGTTTTTGCTGAGGACAGCAAACAGCGTTCAGAACAGAGCCTGATAGAAACAGGAGGAACCACTCCCGATGTTCAGGCCAGACACAAGCGTGCCTGTTTCAGAGGGAGACCAAGCTCAACAGCATTTTGACCCATTTGGCCACTGCACCCGAGAACAGTCCCAGGCATGTCTAATTTATCCGTATAAACAATGCTGAGTAGTGTCTGCTCCGCTCTTGTCAGATAAGATGGTGGTTGTCAGACTTGCCTGAATTTGCTTCAAAAACATTACTTAGTGTCAGGGCTGCACAACCATCAGAATTGTATCGGGCATCTGAAGATAAAAAGGATGCAGGGTTCTGGAGATGTGCTTAAACAGGGCTCACCACGCTCTTTTATCATTGTATGGTTTGTCAGTGCGGAACAGGAAGCATGTGAAAAATCATTAGAACGAGCAAAGAGGATGAATAAATTAAGTAAATTATCATGAACAAGGCAGTTCATAATCCAATTGGAGAAGGTGATTATATATCATATTCAGCTAACTAGAAAACACAGACAGGAAAGATCCATAGTAGAAACACAAGCTCTTCTGATTAAAAAAATAATAATTGTGGGCAGAAAAATGAATTCAAAACAGCATTTTTTTAGCAGAATTTTCCTCAGCTAAGCTCTAATAGATCTAATCAGTGCAGGAGATGAGGGCAGGCTCTGTGTTGTTATTTTACAGGATGGTGAAGGTATTGTAAACAAGGGGAGTGATATTTTTCACCTTGTTAAGCCCCTTAACAAGCTACCTGATTATATACTGTGCCTTTAGAAGGCAGAAGATAGGAACACATTCTAGTAGGGGACAAAAATCTAGTGGAGGTTGTATTAAGTTTAACGATGTTTGCAGGTGTGTGGTAAAAGTGCCAACTCTGCTTTTCAAACATGAACCCTGGTTATAGTTACAGAAGTGACACTATTAAACTTTTGAGGCACTACATGAATCATATCTCTAGAGCAATATATTATATCAGTAAAAACGGGAATTTCAATTCAGAATGTGACTTTGCTGTACCTATCAAACACCAGTTTGATTTCTGTTGGCCTTCATTTTTCCAAAAGTTACATTTATTTTAGCATTTCAGTACTACTTGAAGAGTCCTGACTCAGTCGTTGGCATAGACGGTGCTGGAGTGTCATGATTACAGAAATTATTAATTCATATGAACATTAGTAACTCTGCTAATATTAATAACCATGAAAATCAGCATCAGTACCATCATAGTAGCATCCAAATGCCAGTGGCAAGTGGGCTGCAGTCTGCTGTGCACTCTGTAATGGGTGAAGACCTCTTTAGGTGAATGTTAAGATAGTTTATATATATATAAGTTTATATATATATAAAATTACACATATATAGTAAAATAACATGTATTTATATATACACACACACACACACACACACACACACACACACATACATATATGCATGTATGTATAATTCAGCCCCTGCAATAGGGCCCAGTTCCACTGAACTTCTGTATATTATCCAAATTCTGCAACTGAGGTCTGGAGGAGCTCAGTCAGTCTATGCATTTCATACAACCCTTGGTATTTTTGGAAAGAGATTTCTACCTAACTTCCCTAGATGTGGCAGTAAGAGCAAAATATGCACGCGAGGTGTTTTACATGAGATCAGTGTCATCACAGAAAAGTAAGGTCATTCAGTCCCAGTCAGGCATCCGACTAAGTAACATCTTTTTAAAATTCCTGAATCACAACAAAGTCCATATTTTCTATCAGAAGCCAGAGCCAAATTCCCAAGGGGATTGCAGCCAGGAGCTTCTGTTAGATTCAGCAGGGAGTGTGTTTGTTGGGTAAGGATTTGGCTTTATATATTAAAGATATAATAATATTTAGCTGAAAAGGTTTCACAAATCTTGAAACATTTCCAACCATAAGCTCTCTAAAATCATGAGTCAAGCAATGAAAACCATAAGACTGGCTTTAAAATTAAGTTCTCTAGCTTTTGCAACTTAGTAAACATATCTCCCTCCCTCACCAGTTCCTTTACAAGGAGCAGCATTATAAATGTACCGTATTTTAAAATTACGTCTGAGTGTCTCATACAACCTTCTGGTTCCTCAGTCGATAAGGAAAAGCCTTTTAATAATCAGCAAAATCTCATTTTACCCCCCAAAAATGCAGAGTCATCATGTTCTACTGCCTGTCAGGATTAGCCCTGCTCTGTGCTATGTCCCAGATTGTTTTTTAGGGAGAGTATATTTCAACTAGAGCTCACTGTTTCGAAGTTTAGTATTTGAATGAAGCAGATAGGCCCTGACTCCTGATGGATACACCACTTTAAACTGTTTTCTTAATACAAGTAAGCAAGGGACATTCAGAATCTGAGTCCAAGCACTGTTCTGAACCTCTCTTTCCGTGATCCTTGACAGGTATCTCACACTTTGCTATGGTTTTGCCCATGACAACTGAACACTTTCACAGACAGTTCCTGGCCATAGTCTGGGGAATAGCCCAGACCAGGAATGATTCCTAACAGACAGATAGGGCAGAGCCAAACTACTTTTTCTGATGAGAAGAGTTTTTTCTCAGTGTGGACATGAGCCAGACTAGGTCAATAGGTCTGCAAGTCACAATTTCCATCGTGTTTATTTTAGCAGTGTCATTACAGTCATTGAGACAAATAAACTATCCAATGGAACAGTCTCATTCTAAGGGAAGAAGCACAGACACTGTAGGTAGATATAACTATGCACCAGAATGCCAGAACACTAAACAATACCTTTAAATATCAAAAAATTATTCTGAATTTTGGCATCTTTATAGCAGCTAGTACAAAATTCATCTGCTTCCAATTTATTTCAACATTTCTGTGAATGAATTTCCATGAATATGAAAGACACACTGGAGAGAAGTTTTGCCTAAACACCTCCAACTTTCTGCTTCTTAACTCCTCAGTTCTTTGCTTGTCAAGAAAAAACTGGTTACCATGAGTTTGAAAATAGGAAATTATCATACCAAATCCTCCAGTGGTGTGGAGAGTCCACCAACTTCCTGGATAATGTTCTCCTTTGCAGATAAGCCATGTCCTCCTAAGGACTGTTGCTGCAATTTACATTCATTAGTTCTCATTCTAACAACTGTGGACACACAGAACAGTTTCTTTAATTTCATCTTTGCAGCTACCATTTATGTGTGGAAGGCTGTTTTCAGATCATCTCTCTAGCCCCATCAGTCTTTTCAAGATAAGGCAAACCCATTTTTCCAAGCTTGCAGGTTTATTTTAAAATTTTCCTTTCTTTCTTCTGGATATTCTTTAATAGATCCACATCTTGCCTGAAGAGTGGTGTCCTGTCGGAAGCTTATCAGCCCTGAGGAGAAGATTACCGCTTGGACACAATATTCCCATTTACAGTGCTCAGAGTAATAGCTGCTTTACTGTAGGAAGTTAAACTTTCCCCACTAAATTATTTTACATGATCATTTTATTTACAACAAATAAACATTTTTTCTTGGCTATTTTCTCAGTAGGTTATTTTCTCCTGCTTGTGTACTAACCTTTCTGATTTTGTCCCTACTTACATTGCTTTTGCATTTGCTCTTAACTGAGTATATTTTTCTTCTGTGTGATGACCGCTAAATGTTCTTGTTTTGAAAGACATCATAATTTTTCTAAGTCACTATCCCTACCCATCAGTGATGCTGTTTGTGATGGGATAATTATTTCATTAAAACATTTCCAGATGACCTTTTGTTGCACTTGTTTTCCAGCAGACCATTCTCACCAGTCAGTTGAGGACTCCTTTCCTGGAAACTTTATTTTATCAATCTCCCTCCTTGTACTCCAGTGAAGCAAGGATTTAGTGTTTCATGCTTTTGGTCACCCAGGTTGCCTTCCACTTTCCTTTCCCCAAGTAGTTGTTTTTCATCAATCATGATCCAACCTACAAGAGTCTTCCTCCTCCTGCTTTCTCTGCTATTAGTATCAGCTGTTGTTACCAATAAATTTGAATAAGCCTTTGTCTTTTTCCGTTCCCATATTGACTGAAGCATGGGTTGTTTAAGTACCCCATCAATACTAATTACTGTGCATAAGACAAGTCTGTGAGTTACAGGCTCAAGTCTCAGATTTCATTCTGGCACACAGCTTGCTTCCAGAAGCATCAGAGCCCAACAGCAGCTGGATACTCCTAGTCATCCCAAAAGAGACTCACTAAGAACTCTCTCCTTTGTTTTCTCTACGTAAAGGTGAACTTGCAAGTCTTTGAGGCATCAGACATTCTGCTTCATTTGTATGAGTTCCCTTGTAAAAGGTAAAAGCATAACTGGGAGCAGAGTATAATGTGCTGACATCAGCTG
Organism: Orthonyx spaldingii; assembly: GCA_013397795.1. Taxonomy (NCBI): domain Eukaryota; kingdom Metazoa; phylum Chordata; class Aves; order Passeriformes; family Orthonychidae; genus Orthonyx; species Orthonyx spaldingii. The sequence goes on along the minus strand of VZTJ01002120.1, from coordinate 1,821,328 downwards.
GATTTTTACTGGGTGTTTCAGGATGAGGAGAGTACAAAGAAGTGAAAGGTATAAAGGAACAGAACCAGGTAATGGAAAAAGAAACAGAAAACAGAAGAGGGAAAAAGTGAAAAAAAAAAAAAAAAAAAAAGATACTAAGCTCTTGCCTCCAGTTTCTGTCCTTTTTGTGTGGGCACACCACTGAAATCTCAGTCCTGCAGCTTTCAAGCTGTTTGTAACAACCTCTTTTGAGAGTCCTAGAAATAAGTAATTTCTCTCCTTCATTCTTTTTCCACAGCCTTCATACAAATTAGGCTATGCATCTGTTAATATTTTTAAATGCTTTGGCATCCACAAACATCTGAGTCTGAATCCGCTCTCACCAGCTTGCCGCAGTCTCGATAGTCTGACATATGGCTGGACAGGAGTCCTCAACAAAAAGAGGCTAAAACGAATATAAATGTAATTTTGTTGCAGAGTGCTGTGCATTGTGTGTGGAGTTGAAGAAACAAGCCAACGAGCAGGTCATACATACCAAATTATCTGTGTAGCCTCACATAAATTTGCTCAAAACTACACAGACACTTAGGAAATAATGTCTAAAAGGCCACTGTACATATTTCTGTGCAGAATTTTTACAGGAGGCTGGCTGCTAACACGTGACTGCAAGTTGTTCCAGTACGTATGGCAAGAATGAGAAGGATCATATGGTTTGTTTCTCATGTACTTAAAATGCAATTATTTTAATTAATTACACTATTGTAATTTCTCCAGAGGTATATAAACAATGTGAAAGAAATAAGCAGAGGATACCTATGCCAAATGGAAAACAAGGTAATACAGGAAAGTTTAAAAATGCACAGAAGGGAAATTTAAGCACAGAAAAACAGAGAGTAGAAATAATAGAGCTGACAATGAGAAAGGAGGGCAGCAAAGGGAGATAAGAAAATATTTTTGGTTAAAGTGGTTCTGTCTTTCTAATGTCAGCTTCTCACATCTGCTGTCATACAGTAATGAGAGCTGAGGCCACTGTAGTGCTGACCCAGCCATAGGTAGAGGACTTATAATGAAATTGTATCTGCATATGGAAAGGTGTCACACTTATCAGCTAAATCCTCAAGGTAAGACAATATAGGAACCTGAAGTTCAAGAAATTAGGACGGCCACTCTGTAATTAACTGTAGAACTGACTGAAATGGAACAGAAAAATATATTTTAAGCCCCATCCATCCCACTGTAAAAAATTCCATAGTTGTCTGTTATTTTGAAGTTTGAGCTCTGCTGTCCCAAAATAAGCTCTGTGTAAGAGACAAACAACTTCCAGGTATCCATCTTAGTAAATTATGGCATAAAATCCACAATACTCCCAAGGGTAGTTTTCTTTCTCTTCTACTTGCTAGGCTCATTCTTGACCAAGTTATAAATCTGGGTGGGTTTTTCCAAATACGACCACCACCATAAGTTCTACAAACTGATGCTTTTCTTTCCACTTGTTCCTAGTGAACAGGTGTAGAGACAAGAATATTTTATTCGAGATGTGACCAGACAGAATGCACGTACCTTGTAGAGACTTCTGCAGTCAAATTTCATGTATTGAATGGGACTTGGGAAGCAGTTTGCACATGTTAATGTACACAGTCTAAAACACTGGAGCAGGGCAGTGGGTTAACTCAGCCTGATCACATTCGGTACTCACACCCACAAATCTAAGCCTCTTCTAAGCAGCTCACTGCTCAAAATTATTGTTCCAGCTCTATAGAATCAATAGGCGTAACTTCTCCAGTTATAAGTAGCTCATGCTGTACATAAAAACGTTAGACAATTTCTCAATTTTTTTTAATTTTCAGAGAATCCTGGCATCTGAGAAATGAAACGGGAGCCAATATAGCTTAGGTGAGAATTCCAGGTATATCCAAATTTCACGATTACTCGTGAAAACTGGAAGATGCCAAGTTCTAGCTGAACAGCCATAAAGTATTCATTTTTGAAAAAAATAGCACAGAATTTTGGCATGATGTGGCATCTGCAGAATTTTAAATTCCAGGCCTTTCAAAGCAAAGAATTCCTCATTTGCTCAAGAGGAAAAGTAGTATTGAACTAAACCTATACTGGTAAATTGATCAGTGGCATGGAGCACTCCTGGAGTTTCTCACTGTTAAATTGCTAGAACAGCCCTGGGACCTTGTGGCTCGTGGACAACCAGCCAAGCTCTAACAGCCTCGCAGATGAGAACTGGCAGCGCGCTGAGATCAGAAGTCATTTCCAACAGATAAGGTGGATGTCACCACCCTGTTTTGAAGGCTAAGAGGATGTAATGACACAAACTCTACCAAAGCAAGCCAGCTGGCCATCCAGCGAGGGAACAGCCCTACGTGCACCTGCTGGAAGAGAAGCAGCTTTGGATAGATTTTCCCACTGATCTAGCTGTTAAAGCAGGAGGCAACTCAAAACCTGCCAGTGCACAGGATGATGTTTGAAGCTTATTTGTTTTTATACCCATGCTTAAAAAACCATGTGGCATCCAGCCAAAGAGCAGGAAAATATTTGTCACCATAGCACAAAAATAGTGAATAAAAACCAATGAAGAGTTGATGAGTTTGTCAATAGTCCATTACCTGAGAAATTTTTGTCTAACTGATTCAGCAAATATTTACCACAAATTTCCTGTGCATCTTTCTCCTCTACTTTCAAGCTTCTTCCTTGTTTTATCTCCTTTCCTAACTTCAAAAGCATTTTCTGCCTCCAGACTCTCATTCTGTTTCCTCAGCTCGCTCCCATCCTCTTGCTAGAGGATATAAGGGACAAAGTGATATTAGGGTATGGTGGGAGGCAGAGAAAAAGATGACAGAGGAGGAAGGGGACTGGAAGGGGAAGCAGAAAGGGAAAACTCACATTTGACCAGTCTTAGTTTAAAGTGGGTGAAAGTGAGCAGTGAAGGGATTTTGCAGATGTGACCAGGTACGCTTGACCTTATATGTTGGGACAAGAAACAGGGACGGAATTGAAAGAATGGAAGAAAAAATTGCAGTGGATAAGTGTTAGACCCCTGGCAGAAGTTTTATATGTTCAATCAGAAGCACTTATGTGGAGCCTTGTAGGTTTTCTTGAGATCTACCAACAAACTTTACAGTTACAAGAGGCTACTTTCAAATTACTTGCCATGCAGTGATGTAGCGTCTCTGCAGTGTTGTGACAGCACAGAAACCTCTTTCTCGTGAGAAAGAATCTATTTGTTTGTGTAAACAAAGATAAAGGTTTTCGAGCTCTCATGGACCCAGGTGGCCAATTAGCTGCGAGAGGCGTACAGCTAATGGCCAATCAAGTGAGAGTCCATTTTGTATATAAAAGCTGAATTTAATACATAAATTAACCTCTTTTGCCACTTGATCTCTCGAGTTCTCTTTGTTTCAACATCCGCTCAACAGCAACACAGTGTCCTCTAACTGGATGTGAATACTGCAATGGAAAATACTGGTCTGAATGAAGTGACCACCACTGGTCTTTTTCCTACTCCCAAAGTTAGATAGTACCTCCCTATTTGTAGTATCTGCAATGCCTTGATACAGTCCAGCAAAATGGAAGTAACATGAGAAGGGGAAATAAATCCATACTGCCTGCTGTGAGTTACTGGAGTGGAAAGAAAACTCTTCATCTGCTTTCCTCCTGAACCATGTGCATCTTCTCATTCGTGTACAGATGACTCTGAACTCTGCTCTCACCTCACCAGAAACGCAGGGTGCTTCAGGCAGCAGGAAATGACTTTTGCATCCCTTGCTAAGCATTGGCAAACCCTTTGTCAAACACCACATGAAAAAAATACTGTTACTGTAAAGGACATGCATACAACAATTACCCTGAAAATAGCCATTTCCCTCTCTTTCTTATTTATTTTTTAATTCCTAAAATTGAAAATCACAGACACTTCAGGGAGTTCCTGGTTCAGTTTGTCGCTATGAGGTTTGTTCATACTGCAGGATGAAATGCAGACATGTGAATACACAAATGGATAACGTTTCCCTCATTAGGAAACACCAAGCTCTGCCTACACTCAAAGATGTTTCCCTGCAGAATAGGGACAACCAGAAGATTGACACCCTTCGCTACATAAGTAACTGGTAATTGGCCAAAATTAAAGTAAAATATTCTGCAGAAACCCAGTATTTAAAAATGGAAACAAAAGAAATATTCAATATGCAAATAGACTTTTGTGGAGGAGTATCAGCAAGTCTGTGAACCCTACTTCAGAGTTCATTATTCAGGAGAAAAAGTTATTTCTAAAACTGGGTCTATGAACAATAGAATAAAGTTCAGGAATGTTTTTTTTTCATTGAAACTACTTCACTTACAGAAGTGAAAACTATGACCTTGATGTAACCGGCCTCTGAATAAATTATAATCTGAGTAAAATCCTCAAGTATTCTTAAAAGTTTAAGGTACCTATTTTCTATTGACTCTCAGACAGCATGTGAGTTCTTCTGAAAGTTTTAGCCATGATAATCAACAAATATAATTACTAAAAGCGGTATCTCACCAATTTTAGGACTACTGTGAAATAAGTGAAACTCATTAGGCAAATAGGGATTTTTCAAACTGCTAAGTAATCTACCCTCTGGCAGCACATTCATTAAGTGTTAGGGGAGGACAGACATTATTTAATAAGTGACTGTTCATTATTCTAAATACATAAAGTTTTATTTATACTTCAAGTTATAAAAATAAGTAGCTACACTTTTTGGGATACTTCTTGCCTACCCATCCCTCCTGAAGTGTGCACGGTGCCTTACAAACAACTGTTTCCATACCATTTCAAGCAGTCTCATGTGGAGATACTCATGTGAACTGTGAAATAAAGAGCAGCAGTTTTGCTGTGCTAGTGCAGGGTTAATTAGTGCATGCAGAGCACTGTGATAATGCCATTAATGTCATTGTACAGCTTTGCTGTTGGAAGTAGGATATTCTAACCTCACCTGGGTTCTCCACATAGCCTGCTGAAAGAAAGCACTCAGATTGAGGTGGATAAACAGATGTGTCATACATAAGATGTATTATGTGCTGTTTTCATTACATTCAATTGTCATAGACAAAGGCTTCAACCCTGCACTCAGTTTCACAAAGGTCTAAGGGAGAGAAGAAGAAAAAAAGAAAAAGCAGGAAAGCAAAATTATTGAAGCCAGTCAGAAATTATTTTACTTAATATAAAGCAGATCCTGCTGAAGGTAGACATGGTAAGTTTTAAACTATGTAAAGAGATGGTTCAAAAGAGAAACTAATCAGGTTATTTCTATGTCCACTAGAAACAGGACAAGAATTAATTGATTTAAATAGCAGTAAGGGGCATAAGATATTAGGAAGAGCTCTCCAGCTGAAATAGTTACACATTTTAACAGATTACTGAAGGCAGCCCTCAACTTACCATCACTGGAACAAACTAAATAAACATCCATCAGGGCTGATTAAAGAGCAGATGGCTTGGTACTGGGCTGGAATAGTCTAACACATACTATCTGATATTGAACAGAATGCATTTGCACAGGAGGAATGAAGCACTGACTTCCCTGAATCAACAGAAAAATTGCTGGCTTCGAGTCCTGACCAGTTTAACATAAATAATTGCCTAAAAGGTTCTGTGTAGTGCGCTCTTCTATAGTTGTCACAGACAGCAAAATGCCATTGTGCCTTAATAATGAAGCTCCTTTTCCAGCACTAATGTAAGGAGATTTTTTTCTGTGAAACTATTGGAACACCTCGGTGAGTTTTAGATGAGATGTTGGTAACACAGATCTTGCATTCACTATTGAGGACCTGTGTTTGGCATTTGTAAAAGGGAGACAACTCGCAGGCAAGATGGGGAAGAACAATTGTGAAAATAAGCAAACAGCTGAGTTTTAACATTTCAACAATTGGGGGTTTTTTTCCCTTTTTAATTAGCTAGCAATAATTTTCCTCTACATCACAAGCACATGCATAACCCAATCAATCTCTGCCTCACATACAGCAGAAATTTTGGAGGCACACTTGCCAAAGGGTCCAAATTTGATGTTTAAAATTCTCCTGCCAAACTCATGCATGTGTGTGGGAAGGCTTTTGATTTTGTGTAGATTGACAGATTAGTATACTGATGGTGGCCCATTTATTAATCCATTTGGCCATTTTTTAAATGTATCCATGTATGCTATGATTTTATGATAATGCTGTGACTCAAAGATCTGATCCTCAGGAGAAGGAAGAGGTAACATCTATTGATTCTGTGTCCATGAGCACCAGGGCGATGAGGACTTAATGCAGAAGATAAATGAATCAGAAGTAGTTTTCATTCAATTTAAATATAAATAAAATATATGCAAAGATTGTGTTTCTTTCTTTTAGTTATCATATGTGGACTCCGAGCAATCAAACCAACTACACCCTTGGAAAAAGTAGTGCCAACTCCTACAAGTATTTGGTTAGTTTTAGAAGGCCACTAAACTGCTGAAAGCACTACTCAGTGAGAATAAAGCAATTCCAAATCATCACTGAAGCAGTCAGGCTGCATTAATATAAACGTATTATCAATGTATAAATGTTCTCTTATTTGAACAGCCAAAAGCATAAGCAAAACATTGCATGATTTCCATTAAGTTCTAAATTTTGTGCTAACAAATCTGACTTGTCAGCACTTCAATCTGAATTCCAATACTAAATGAAACACCAGCTTTAATTTCTATCTGTAAAGACTTATCCAAGAAGCAAGTTGCTGAAACTATGAGGAAAGGTCACCTTAATAGACATATACCAATCCCTGAGCTGGAATCAACTCAGCCAGAACTGAATATTGTATCTTAACTTCAAATTTGGGCATAAGAACTGATAAGCTTACCTTCTGCCATTAATAATTCTCCTTCTATATTTCTTACTTTTTAATGTTCCTGCTTGGACCTATCCTGTCTCACTTTCTTTCCCTTTCTCTAATTTTGCCAATTTCCCTTTCATCTGTTTTGTTTACATTCCCTATTCCTCCTTCATTACCGTAGTCCTTCTCATTTCAAAAATGCAGTCCATTTTGCACTTATACCATTATGTAAACCAGACCACTAAGCAGGAGACCAGGCTAGAAATACAACATGGAAATCCCTGATAAGGCAGGCTGGAATGAATATTTGTATTACAGTTTTTTTAGTATTATTATTATAAGAAAAATATCTTATTGTGTTACTGAGTACAATGCACAATATTTTGCTAATATTTTGCTACACTGGTCACTAATCCAACATGAAGGTCATATACACATCATCTATTAGCTTTTAGTATTGCTTTCTGTAATAAATTGATAACCCAGCCTCTGAACCAACCTTTTACATTCTTATTCAGTTTATATTGTAAATGAGGACATTTTTGAAAAAGTAAAAAATTTAAATAGAGGAAAGGGAAAAGAGAAAGATGAGTTAATGCTGACGAGAGTATTGTTCTCCTCTGTCTATTCAGTCTGATTTATTGCAAAGTATTTGTCATTGGAAATCCTATTGTTTTTTCAGGTATTGAAATTTGCTGTATCATTTTTCAAGGGTTTTAAAATTGCATTTGCAAATTAAAAAACTGAGCCAATAACAATTAATTTCAGCTGTACCACTGTCAAAGGGACACTGTATATTCCAGAACAGTAAGGCGTAATAACACTTTGGGAATGTATGCTCACCTTTAATTTGGAAAGCTGTCTGAAATTAAACACATTCAAGACAGAATTTTCAGTTAGTTTTATCATGCAGAAGTTCACTGCTTTCCTTTATAATATCACTTTTCTGGATATTTTCTACCACGCAAAAAATTGCCATGTAAGAAAAATATTGAGTTTAAGCAATGGTTAAGGAGCCTGACAGAACAATTACCTTTGGTGAAATTATACTTTATTCACTATTGGTCCAATCCTGTTCAATGTTTGATAATGAACGATGCCCATCCCTTCCCCAAAAGCATACATAGATTGCTTTCAAGGAATAAACATTTAGGTACAACCCTCACTACCAGCGCTCTGAGAAATTACCTGCTGCTGTTGTAGCATAAAAAACATTTTTCAAAGTTTTAAGTTAGTCCTTTACTTCAAGAATTATTTCAGCCCAAATGCTTCTTTTCAAGTCCTTGTTTTTACTTTTGTATCTGAAAAGAGACACTGAAGAAACTGGGTGTTTGTGTGCTGGATTACTTAGGGCTCACAAAATGTCTGAGTGCACTGACATACAGTGCTTAAGTACTGTAATAAAGATATTTATTGAATATTCAACTTGACTTTTAGGACCACAACGTTTAGAGAACAGGGTATCCAACAATCTCAAAGCCATGAAATCATGCTATATGCATCTTCAAGGCTATTATAATTAGAGTTGTAAAAAAAAAAATAATGTGCAACCCATGTTCACAAAAGATCCAGCCAGGTAAGGTCACCCATGCTGCTTTGTCTGTCACCTAAACAAAGAAGAGGCATTAGTTTTAATCCATTAGGAGTTCAGTAAAATACTGATGTCATATGTAAATGTGATAAAAACAGTAAATAAATAAATATCATATGAAGAAGAGTTAATGATGGACTCAACAGTACCCAGGAGTTGAACTTCAATGACCTCTGTGGGTCACTTCCAACCCAGGTTATTCAATGATTCTATGGTTAGGAAGATGGGAATTAATACTGTAATTGTGAGGTGAGCAAAGAATTGGCTAATAGAGAAGTATCTAACATATCAAAAGTGAAAAAAAGGGACGTAACAAGTGGTTGGCCTTGGATCAATTTTGTTGATTTTTTGTGTAAATAACTGTGGCTTAAAAACCAAAAAATATTCTTTAGATGAGAAATTTAAAGGCACTGTCAATACTGAAGAGGATTAGGGTATTTCACAGAAAGAACTGCATGGCCCTGAGGATGAGAGTGAGCGTAATTAAATTAAATTAAATTTAAAATGAAAAGAGTAAGGTCATCAGGGACTATGAATAAGAATTTCTGCTATTCACTAAGAACTTGTCTGTTAGAAGTGACTGGGAAGAGGGAGACACAGGTGTACAAGCTGATCACAGGATGGCTGCAAGCTATCAAGGGATAGCAAGCATGGAAAAACTCAAGTGCCATCCGCAAATACATCAGTCAAGGTGTTTCCAGCTCAGATAGAAAATAACAAATTCTACTATACTAAGCCCCGATGAGACTTAATTTGTAATAGTGTGTGCAGTCCTGGTCATTTATTTTCAAGGAAGATATGAAATGGAATAGGCATAGAGAAGGATCACTGTCATTATCCATTCAGTGGCACCGGGAGCTAATCAGACAAGAGAAGAATTCACCTTGCAACCCAAAGGGATGTGATTGGTGCCTGTGTATAAACCAGCGTACAAATATGGGAGATAAAGGAGCTATTTATGCTCAAGGAGAGTGTTTTATACAGTAATAAATGGCCATAACCTGAATTATAATGCAGTAAGATATAAAACGAAGGAGATCCTGAAATTGTCTTCCAGGTAAAGCGCCAGTGATAAAACATGCAGCTACTATTAATATATTATTTGAAACACTTAGAAAAGTAAATATATGATACTGTGTTCATAATGTCAGGGGCTTGCATTTGAAGAATAAGAAACAATTTCCAGCTCTCTCTTTCCAGGATTCCAAGATTTAGCCCTTTTCAAGGATTTCAAAATTCCATATGAAGGCATGAGAATATCAACAATAAGGTATTGTAGATGGGTTTTTTTGACTTACAAATATAAGAAGCAGAGAGACATTCAGTATGACAAGTGCAGCCCACTTTTTAAACAATGTCTAAATTGTTCAAATTGTCTAAACTGTACTGTCAGTAGTGACCATGGTCACTGAAGTTTTATGGCAGCCTCCAAGAGGTTCCCTTTCCTGCAGAATCTTGCAGGATTACGGCAGCTACACTCATCCAGACCTCACTGCAATCCACTGAAGTCTTTCAGATTTCAGAAAGTTTTGAATCAGGCTGGAGATAGATCTCTCTATAAATATGTTTATTTAAAAATCAAAAAAATTAATTCAGTCAAATTTTAAGTTCATAAAAGAGAGAGAGATCATAACAGTGTGTGCTGCCTTAATTGTATTTTAACTCAAGCAAATTAAAACCAAGTATTCCAGCATATCATTCATGGAGAAAATCTTATTCACAAGGCTGCTTTATTCATGATGGAGTCTTGCACATATTCAAATTCATCATAATTTTCTTAGTCTGAGGTTCTTATTTTCATGGAATAAATTCATAATTAACATTTCAGCAGAGGGGCACCTGTTGACACACTAGAAATGTATTGCAGCTAAGAAGGATTTAAGAATAAATGAAGATATTTTTAAGTGAAAGTAGCTCTTTACTCCCTTCAAAACAGTATTCGCTCTATCAGAAAGTTACAGTGTATAAACACACTTAATCTTACAACATACACACATATAAACTCGCTAAAAAAAAAAACCCCAAATGGTAAATGGACTTTTGGCTGTTAGAAGCACTTGTGAAGTAGCAAATGAAGAAATAGGTAGAAGAAGGTTTGGTAAATACAAGTAATGGGTACTTATATTGTGCTTGGAGCTGAAAGCACGGGCAAAGGAGATTAACCTGCCTCAGTGCCTTACCTCCAGTAGTCTCCTTCAGTGTCAATTATTCTCTAGTTTTATCATGCTGAAGTTCACTGCTTTCCTTTATAATACCACCTTTCCGGATATTTTCCACCACAAAAACAATTTCCATGCAAGAAAACTGTTGAGTTTTAGCAATGGTTAGGGAGTTTGACAGAACAATTACCTTTGGTGAAATTATGCTTTATTCACTACTAGTCCAAACGAAACCAGCTAACATAATCACAGAATCATAGAATATCAGGTTGGAAGGGTATCTCAAGGATCATCCAGTCCATTCTTTCTTGGCAGAAGCACAGTAAAAAGAGCTTCTTTGGTTTGAAAATAAACTATTTCATATTCATGTTATCTGAGTATATCCTTTAGATGAGAAATATGTTGGTTTCTCTCCTAGAGAAATTTTAGCCACAGATCGTTCATAAATATTACAGTGCAAAACACTGCCTGGATACTCGCTTATCACTGTTGGAAGCTGAAAGATTATTATAATCTTCTACCAGACCATTGCCAGAAAGGTCAAGTAGTTAAACAGTTATCTCCCCTCACTGTTAGAAAAGGCTGGACCACAACAGATAATATGAACTATCAAAGGGAGCTTTCTGTGCAGTCTTCAATGTAAAAATAAAGCTAGGTTATAATGCTAGACTGAAGACATTACAAATAAAACAATAGTGTCTCCCTCAGCACCCTACTCTCAGTTCTCATATTCAAAATTCAGTCACAACTTCTCTAAAAATGCTTTTAACACTGTTGTAGGAACCATGGGGGGAAAAAAAGAAAGTAACAAAAGCAATGCACCTCCCAGTCCAGAAAAAAACCAACAAAGAAACCCCAATCAAACTTAAAATGCCTGATTATAAAGAGGAGAAGACAGGAGGTTGAGTAAAAATTACATAGTTTCTGAAATAAGGATCCCAGCACAAGTGCCTGAAATGCCTGTAAATTGTATTCAGACCCTAATCAGAATTAAAACACTGCTCTCATATTATCTAGGCCCACTTAAACAGAGACCAACCTATAAAAACATGGTATATTAATATGCCTCTAAGTGTTAAAAGTAATGATTTGGCAAACTTAAGAAGGCAGAAGATAGAACACGAGGCTTAGGACTGCCAGATTTATGACAGTGTTATTACTGCTGGCAGATCACTTTTCTTTTTAAGCTGCAGCATGTACCAGGTGGAACTGAATCATTCCAACAGTAGACTCTGCCTGGGTGTTGCACAGATATTAGCAAATGACAGCAATTTATCAGGAAACATCCCAGGTCTCTGCTGAATCAGAGCTCTGTCTATGGGACCTCCATATCACAGTTGCTCACCTGGTGAATTAAAAGGTCTAAATCGTGGTTGTTTGTGGTCTACAAAGAAGTCATCAACATTCTTATGTCTGACTCTAGCATCTAGGTCAAATTGCAACAGGGATAATTACATTATAAAGTACATCTTGTTATTGGCTATTAGTAAAATTTTCTATGTTCATTAACAATCAGCCATTTTGTGTTTAGTTCATTTTTGTCTGGTTTTTCTCTCAGTCAAAATTAGGGTTTATCCTAACAAAAAGTATTAATTTATTCCCTGGATATGAAAGGATATAAATGCATTTGTGTATTAGTGTATTTTTAGCTGGATTTAACTGCTTACATTGTTTATTGTCGTATTATTGCAATGTCTCACAACACTCAGGATCTCGCATTCTGTTTTCACAACTAGGCAACTTTCTTCCTGCAATTCTGAAAAAAAAATTAAGATAAAGACAGGCAAATATTAAAAAGAAAAAGTAAAATGACCCAACAGTAGCAAACTCAGTGGCCTAACTCTCAGTTCTGGTCTGCTGTATGTGGCGTATTCTCCATAAGAACATTTTGATGCATGATATGCCTTGCACACATGTGATCCCATTTACAGCTGCAGAGAGATGCAAGACTGATGTACTGCAATGACAGCTTTGCCTCTGCCTGGCATGTGGATTCAGGAGCACTTTAGAACACCCAAATCTGTGCCTGCACCCTCACAGCCTTGCTGCACAAAGCACAAATCACAGACGGGAAGCATGAGTGTATTCAATGGATGTCTGCATCCATGTGCTCTGGTTGGGTGCTGATTTGAGCAAGCAGTGAGAATCTGCCTTTCAGTCCAGAGTCAGTCCCTGAATCTGTCTGTCTCCCCAACAGCTATGCCTGGTTTTTCCTTCTTTATATCTGAGAGGCGCTGACATAATTTACAGTCGCAGTCCTGCACGTATCCTGTTAGACAGGTGGTACTAATTAAATATCGGACATCACAGCTATCCATTTAGCAACAAATATAATTATGCTCTATCTGCTGGTGCATGAAAGCAGGAGTCTCTTGAAACTCAGTTGAGGCAGGAATATTTTAAAGGAAACTGCAAATAACTTATCAGAGGCTCTTCCTCTCTAAAGCAGTCTTCAGTGAGATTCAAAAATTGAATAAATGAGATCTAGCTCACCAGGTGGGTTTTTGCAGGCTGTGATGTTGGTTCTTATAGTTCTAAAAAGGAAGTGATAAGCCTTCTGTATTGAATGTGAGTGCTCTACAGGCTGGAGGATAGGCAACTGAAAAGAGAAATCCCCACAGTGAGGGATTTGTGAGATTTGGCAGGAAATCTGCATCACAATACTGTGCTATTTCCCACAGGGAAGGAGCCTAGAAAATTTCTCAAGAGGAAAGCACTGTTCCACCATTGCTACTTTAAAAGTGACAGGCAGGAGACTAGTTAGGGTATGGGCACAGACAGGTATCTTCTTTATTTTGTTTCTTGACACAGGAAAATCTGAAAGGTCTACGACACCATTTTCAGCCCTACTGCAATTAAGGTTTATATGCAGAGCAAAACTGCAAGTTCGGGGTATCTTGGAAAAATCCATAGGGCAAACACAGATCACTTATTTCCAGAGCTTTCTAACAGCTTGCCAGACTTGCAAGCTTAGCAGAAGTCTGTAGAAGCAAAAAATAAAGCCATCAGAAAAGGCTGTATTTTGGGACTTAAAAATGGAAGCTGAGATATTTTAACTATTCAATTAACTGGGGCTGTAGGATTTGCTTTGTGAGCATTTTATTTCTTAATCTACGCTGCCCTTCTCTAACCTCTGAACAACTTTTTACTCTCCTCCTTTTTATCTGTTACTACCTTAAAAGATGAAGCAGAAGACTGTGTGAGCTGCAGGACCACCTTTGTTGCCTCTGAAAGCCATGACGTGTGGTGAAAGCATTAGAAATTCAGAAATAAATTGCAAAGTTGGTTCAGAGCACAGTGAAGCATTTAGTTGCAACTCAGTTGGGTGGAAAAAAAAAAAGAAGTCACACTCCAAAAGAGACAGAGAGCTTTCTCTGCTTGAAATTATTGAATAATTTATTTGAAACACAAATCAAACTATTAGAAGGAAGGTGATGGTCTTCAGACAGAGGTCATGTAGAAAAGTACAGGGCCAATAACTGCTTTTTTTTTTCTCTTTCATCAGCTATCAAAATACTTGGTTCTTTTAAAAGACAAGCCAGCCACAATCAATCATTTTTATATCCCTTCCATTGTAGATTATGTCTAATCAGTGTAACTGGATTCGAAAAACGCTATCACACAGAAGCTACAAGTCATGCAAAATATCTCTTAAATAATGAAGCCCAAATGAAGATGTATCACATAAGTCCATTGAAAACTCCATTTCCTTCAAATGCTTTGTGAAAAGCAAGTTTTATAGCATGCATTTGGCTTCACTACGGAAACAGCTGCCTGACAGAGCTCAGAGCAGCTCAGCCACTGTGCATCAGGCAACACACAGCTATAAAGTAAACGATTAGCTTTCAACCATTCAGTCCAGATCATTTTCACAGGTAGTTTATGTAAGGACCCATTAATTCCCCAAACACGAGCTAAACACATTGCACAGCAAAGCATTCATGAAGGGAACCAGTTCTTCCCATTCTCTCGGGCTGTATCTCCTCCCCCTCGTCCTCTCATACCCATTGTATTCCTCTCTACCACCTTAACCAGTGGGTTTTTCTTCTCCAGCCTCAGCAACCACTTCCACAGGAACCAAACCGTCATTTACTTTTGACGTCTATGTACTTTCTTCATCACGATTTTTTATAGCAACCCAAAGAGCTACAGACTGCAGAATTACCACGCCAGATTCCTCAGCAGTAGCCATAGAGAGGTTTAAAATCCTTAATCCGTTGCTTGCCTGTGGTGAGCCTTTGTAATTAGCCTTGGGAAGGATCCTTATCAGTCGGCAATCTGATTTAGTTCTCATTCCCAACTTGCTTGGGAGTTTTTCACCTTGTGGGAAACAATTGGTTGAAGTTGTTAAGCTTCTTTTATGTAGGGCTAATAAGCATTTGGATGTCTGTCGTTCTCTTTGAAAAATCTGTTCTGGATCAACATGATCCTGTTCTTGTGTAAAGCACCAATGCCTCTCTGTCAGAGCAAGAATTATACTTCTTGAACATTTTATTTCCACAGAGCAGAGATAAAATCCTGCACTTTCTTTTAGTTTTCACTTGATGAACAGTATAACTTTATGATTGCTTTCCAAAAAAAAAAAAAAGCCCAAAACTTCTGAAATACAAATATAACAGAATGTAGGCATTATATATACTCAGAGATACATAAATTCTGCTTTACTCTCTGTAGTCTGGCATTTGAGATTAACTCTTTGTAGAATCACAAGCCAGACTTTCATATAGTCAGAAATTTTCAAAGCATTATAAAGGATTAATTCATGCAAATTTCTGATAAGGACATGTAATAATTCTGAGAAAATAACATATTAGCTTCAGTAAAGCAAAAATTTAAGGTGCCCTTAAAATCTTGCAACCAGTCTGAAGCACAGTAAACAGTATTTGTGCATTAAATGAACACTATCAAACAGTAAATCTTCTATCCAAAACAGACTTTTACATCTCGTTATTATGTGTGTGCAAATGCAAGCCTTCCAAACAACTCATACTTTTACTTTAGCAGAAATATACACATATTCCCTACTGATCCAGAGGTGACAGGAAGATGCAGCCTGTGTCCCTTGTTCCCCTGAAAATCTGAGGAGAATTGCAACATTCCTTGGCCTTCCTATCCTAAGTGCAAACAAGCAATAAGGCACGGTCTGTGGTTTACAGGGGATCAGTCCTCAGCTTTCAGCAAAACACTCCCGAGCCCTGTCCCTTGTCACAGGCACATCTCAGCCTGTGTCAGGGAGACATTCAGGTCCCACAGTTGCCTTTCACTTCTTAATTTGTAAGTTTGTACCCTGACTGATTCAGTCGATAGAGGATGAGTAGATGTGAATTGCCAGGGAGATGCCCCCCAATAAAACCTTATCAATAAAAGCTATTGAGAATGTATGACAGTTGAAACGTTTTCTTTCTGATGTTTCAGAACGTTCCTAGTTAAGCTGCTGCTTTTTGCAAAGATGGCCAAATGTATATAGTATTATAGTATACATAGTATTCCTGATGATAATACCTATCTTCTCTTCCTCTGCCTCTATTCTGGGATATGCTCTACCTAACCAGGATCTTTCAGTAATTCAAGAAACCAAAGTTTACCTGCTGAGAAGATTTTTTTCTAAAATTTATTTTGTGGATGTCTACAGAAAACAGAGTCACAAAGTTCTACAGCAGAAAGTGATGTAACTCTCTTTGAAGAGGTCTGCATTTTGTTTCATGTTGCTAGTTCTCAGAAAGCAATTTGATTTCCTTGCAGAAATAGCCATTTTAAAGATTTCTTGCTCTTTGATACTATTATGAACTTATTAATTAGTCTACTATTGAGTCAATTTTCAGCAGTTGTAAACTAGATCAAGACCTGTGGGATTAAACAACTAGATAAATATTGAGCCAGTGGGGCAGGATTTTAATTCCTGTACTTGGGGGGTTTTTTTCAAAAGAAACCTTCTGAGACTTCAGTATTCTTTTTGTGGGTTAAGGTGCTACTCAGTGAAACTAAAATGATCAATACTGGACTCTCAGTTATTCATGTGTATTGTAAATATTTCTAAGTTCGTACATAGGTAGCTATTGCTGACATGCTTAGGAATTTCCACAGTGGATTGAAGCCAAAGATCCTTTAGGCAAATATTTACTCTTCACTGATGAGTAGAATGAGAAATTTCAGAAATCTGCAAAATCCAGATGGGCAGGCCCAGAAGAAATCTCAAGAGACCATTTCATTCATTCAAGCCTTTCTATTTGGAAAATACAGACGAGAGAATCTCTTTCACAAGGTAAATCTAATTTTCATTGCTGGCAGAGATACATTTTAAAACTTCAAATGTGAGGTTTGACATTTCCTACAGATACTTGGGCACTTTTTTTACACCAGTGTGCTCTGGACTCCTTGGTTCTCTAGCTTTGGCAAGATTTCCCTTGAAGACCTCCTCTTTATACTTCTTCTTTAAATATCTATTGAATGATTCAACTGGTCTTTATTATCATAGACATAGCTGTGATAGCTTTGTTCTTTGCCTGTTAAGCATGTTCATTAAACAACATTTCTTATTTAAAATAAAAAAATACTTTATCCTGAAACTTTATGGTTATGGTCTCCTAGCAACTGAATTTCCTCTTAAGAAGCCACTTGTCTTTCAAAGGGTCTGTGCCTAGAACATATTTGACAGCACTTTTCAAAAAAAATTTAATCAACTGATTTCTTAATATGAGTTAAATAATTTTTTTTCACAGAGATGGCAACAGTATCAAGTGCTACAATTTTACATCATCGTTAAAAAGAGACCACAAAAAGTAGACTCGTTGTCCATAAAAATAGCAATTAATTATTATTAATGCTTATTATGAGTGTTGCTGTCACACACCAAGATATCAATAGGCAAAATCCTGTAAAACCAGAAAAAAAATGTACTCCCTTCATGCAGCTTACAGATTTTCATGGTTTCTTTCAATGTTTCTGAAGTGTAAGGTAACAGAAGGTGACTGGTTTCAGTTAAGGAAATCTACTTGTTTATGAGGTCTCTGATTCTTACAAACTATTCTAGTGCATTTATTATGAAAAATATAATTTATTGAGCATACACTCAAGATCATTTCAAATAGTCATGCTAAATGTAAATGCCAGGCTTGAAAACCTGAGACTACACTGTTCTGCAGGCACAGCCTTACTGTTCTCTCCTCCAACTCATTTCCATTGATATTTTCTGGTGCTAATTGAAGGGCTTGGAAAGTGATCATTTGCTGTGGCTCCCCATGATGGCAAAGTACAGACCCTACCATGGTAGGAGATCACTTCCAGTTCTGTCCACCTGGAAAACCCAAACTCCTACAGAGTATGTCAAGACACCAACTCTGAGAAAAGGAAAATCACCTTCAAAAGAGCAGGTTTAGAAGTGTGTTGTTTGAAGGGAACCAGACCTGTGTGAGGTCCAAAGATTAGAGAGGGGAAACGGCGGCATGGTTGTGACAGGCTGTGATTGTAACTGCTGTGGAGTAAATATTCCTGTAGGAGGGGAGGGAAACCATAGAATTTTAGAGTCATTAAGATCAGAAAAGACCTCCAGGACCATAGAGTATAACCTTTGATCACAACACTAAAATATAAAACCAAATAATATTGACAAAATTATTATGGATAAACTCTGACTGATCATAGTTTAGATTTCTACAAAATCAAACTTGCAGTTATCTAAATGGAGAGTTATAGAAAATGGGGCAAATTTCTAGGATATTATTATTGTCTTTCTATAGTGGGCAACTAAAATAAGTGAGAAAAATGAGACCCTGAAATTATTTATTTGTCACTACTGACTGTTCAGGGATCACTGGGAGAGTAGCTAGATGTGGCTATCTAGACACATGACATCTAAAACTCTGAGAGTTTAATCCCACCCTCTGTGCTTTATTTGTAAATGCGTAAATGGTAAATGTGTTCAAAATTTAACCTCTTTATAGATCTCATGCTCTCTCTTTACTTTTTTAACACAATTTACCATGTACATGAAACTAAATGTAAGTACTTCAGGTGCAAGTCTTTCAATCACAAGATGGAAATGAAAGGACAATCAGTAATACTGTGTGGTACCTTGCTGTTCAAAGTAGCAAAATGAGCAAGACTGAGCTTGAAACCCATCAAAACTCTTCAGCCACTCTTCATATGATAAGACAGTGTTCTCTGATTTCTAATCCAAAGATACCCATGGGCCATTCATAACAATTTGACTATATGCCAACAGTTCACTTTCCCTTTAAAAACCTGCCTCATTCTCATGTGTGGAAAGTGCATCAGCTGATTTAATGACAAAATCTTCTTGGAACAGCTCAGACTTGGTGTCACCCCATCACCTTTCTCTCTTTCCACACCATTTGGTGCTGATGCTTGCCCAGAAGCTTTCTTCCTCTTTGAAAAATTATCCATTTGTTATGAAATACCTCTCAGAAACCCACTTACAGTGATACCAAGATTGAGCAGCAGCTAGGCAGTACTTTATTTTTGTTATGACTGCATGCAAAAACACCTCTGTGAAAGGCTTGAGGGGTCTGTACAATTTGTTAAGCTTAAAATAACATAATGATCACTATACAAGACCATTAAATATTCATATTCAGGAAAAACATTAACTGAGCCAGCAACATTAAATAACAATATGCAGGTGACAAATTACCAATCAATATATCAAAGCATTTTAAAAGCACTTTCACCACCTTCAGAAACATACTCTTATTCAAAAAACACTTTCAATAAATTGCACTGCAAATTAATTTTATTTTAGTAGACTTTCAAGAGATTCTACGCCATCAGAGAGTACACTAATTCATCTATATGACCTTACTACAATTATTTTTATTCACCCTGATTATTAATATATTGCTATATTTTGTCTGAAACAGGTTTAGTGGGTAATATTTTCACACCAGGGTTACAACTTGAAGGTCTGCTCTGCTGGCAGAATTCTTTAAACTTATACATTACTACTTACTATAGAAATTAGGAATGATCCCAAGAAAACCAGGAAATTTGAAGCTAGTTAAAGAGTTTTCTCATGTGCTTCTGCTTGGGCAGAAGGATTAAGGGCTGGAGGGGAAGGAGGAAGAGGGAGAGTGTTTGTTTCTTTTCCTGATGTACAGTTAGAGGCAAGCTTTTTAAGTCCAAGAAATGAATTTCTAACCAGTTCCTTGTCTCCAGTCCTGATTTTGAGTCCCTGGTGCAGGTGACCACCACCTCCAGCATGACATCCTGCTGATATTTATCATAAAATGAAGTGCTAGCTTGGAGAACTGGATCAGCAGTGCTGGACAATGTGGAATTTGTCATCATTGCTGTTGCCAACTTGGCTGGATTCTTATCACCGTGGAAAAAGGAAAGCAAGCAGACCATGATATTCCTTTGTCTCATGACAGTATGAAGCATTTGGTGGAAAGACTATGGGACATGACATAAAAAGGCAACATTGCATAGATTTCACTGTAATTTTTGCTTGAAGATAAGAGAAGTGAATTCATTGTTCACATAAACTGTTAAATAAAAGTCAAAGGAATTGGACTTTAGTCATTCTTTCTAAACTGAGCAATGAAGAGACAGCATTTGTGACATATCCTTCTCTCTATGTCACTGTTGTTCCCAGTCTCAACCCTGTATGGATCCTTTAGTGAATTGCCACCATCTTTCAGGTTTCTTACTCATCTCAGACCTCTCCACTGATCCTAATTACAACAGATGACAGATTATTATCTGGACACTCTTGTGACAGAGGATGGTCTTGGTTTGCTGTCCCATTGAGTGGTCACACAAATTTGAAGTATTTAATTGACATTTAAAATGCAATTCATATGGGATTATACACTCCATCCAAGATTCCCCACAATGTTATTTCTAATAAGCAGGTAAAGATTCATTGCAACACAGATCCACATTGCAACACAGCCACTCTAAAAGCCAGGTAGCATGGAAAAAAATATCAAAAACTCTCACATGTGTTCATTGATGGGAACACAAACATTTAATTGGGGAAAAAAATCTCCTTGTTTGATTTTTTGTTAGTATTTTTCGTTGCACAATTAAAGATTTTTCTTGCTTCAGCAGTTTTCCCTGCTGATTTGTGGGGGCTCACAGAGACTTTGCTGCCTCAGCAACACCTGGGACCAGAGGTAAAGCTGTTTTAAACTACTTGGCCTATAGAAAAACAATTTGAGCATTGAAGCTGAAATTACACTAAATTTTCTCAGCTGTCTGTAACCACACAGATTGGCTGTATATGGACTACACTATAAGCAGAGAAGAAGGGGAAAAAACCACAGAGAGTGCATTTTGATATATTTTTGACTAAAGAGTGCACATGGTTGATTTTAAAATGCTGTAACAGGCTATACATTGTTAAATCTCAGGCTGAATGTTTTTGTTATTTTTCTTTTCCCGGCTCTCACCATACTGATTAAGGCCAGTCTGATACCATTTATTCCTACTGATTAGTACCTCCCTTCATGATTACTCCCATTTAAATTACAAGGCTGCTCAAGGACTCTCATATTCTCCAGAATGAGTAAAGTAGCTCAGTTTGTCTGTGAGGCATTCAGAAGCAAAATGCAGATGTCTTCCTGTGCAGCAGAATGGGAATGACCTGTTCAGATCAGTTCAGATCAGTATGTCACTCTTCATCTGTTCCCTGTAAAAGGGAGTCAGATCTGTCCTCCCGTGGGCACCCACATGAAATGTTTCATCTCTTCTGAGCAAGTGAAGGGTCAGTTTCTTGACTCAAGTGTGAGGATTCAAGAGTTTCTTCTAATCCATGAAACTCTGGGCACGTCCTCCTCGTGGTGGTCATAGACCTGTACTTGTTCCGGACAAGAGGCTACAGACCCTCTAACCCCAAGCCATATTCCTCAAGGTTTTCCTTAAATAACAACAGCAGGGTTTCACACCACTTATTTTATGTATGCCTCCCTCTTACCTCCCAAAATAGTCAACTGAAACTTAGCATAATATTCCAGAGCACATACTTTGGCTGCTTATGCAACAAACCCACTTGAAAGGGAACAAATCCCTCTTCATTGAGGACAAAACACTGACACTGGTCACTTCAATGCCTGAGACAGATGATATGTAAATGCCACCAAAGACAGTACAAATACCCACAAAAATTTTCCAAAATCTTGGTTTTGTTCCATATCCTTTTGGGAAGTGTGAGATGTTGCAAAACAATTTACAAGATTCACAGTGTGGGCTGTGCAGCACAGAAAGACAAAGACCCAAGGCCGCAGCCACTCACTCATAGACAAATTTTCCCTGAAGTTATACATGGTAAAAATAATTGGCTTATTAATTTCAGTATGAATTGTACAGGTGGCCCTAAATAAGGGTTTATGTGCACAAAACTGAAATATTAAAGTTTCACCTCCTAGAGTCACTACAGTATTTATTTGCCTGGACACATTTAAGAGAGTATGGCGTTACAATCTCACCCACTACATGTACAAAATACAAACTATTAATTTTGTGCATCTACACTTATAAAAAATTTAATTTTATGATGGCAACTTATTTACCAATTTTTAACTCACAATATAGTTTTGAAGAATAGGCGTTTTTTCTTATTTGTTTACAGTATCACGATTAGCCCTGTAAGGGCAGATTGGAACAGACTGCCTATTTCCAGTAGGAAACTGCCATTTGAAGATCAGGGACTCATCCAAAGAAATCAGATGGAAATATGTTTAAAGCCAGCAAATAGACATGGTTATTCCCAAAGAAGGTGATTCTTCTGAAATTCTCCAAAATTTGTTAGTTTTACATAAAAGGGTTCAAGTGAAGGCTCCACTAAAGAATTCTAAGTAGACAAATGATATCAGGCTCAAGTAATTCTATGAACTTAAAATACCTAGAGGCTGGTTGAACAATAGGGAAAAATAACAAATCACTTTGGCCTCTTCTGTACCTTTCTTTTCTGTGTGAAAACACTCCGGTGATAAACCTAAATCTATTTCTTGAATAGTGAGGATTAAAACTGACCTTCATCTTGAACCAATGTATTGTTTCTCTCTAACTTCCTTTCTAAGAAGAGGATTTCAGTAAATAATTTCACCACTAGAATACCTAAGATTCATTTGCATGCATAGCCCAGGCAAGCAGAAGAATGCTATCAAACCTCCTGCATATGTTCTGAGCAGAGTAACCTCTGGCTCAGCACAGCACACACACTTTTAGTTCACAACATAATTGCTTGCAAGATAGTAGCTGTCTATAAAAACGTATAATCTAAAAAATATGCTCTTAAATATCAATACAAGTTAGCTTTCTTTCCTGAACTATAGGGAACTGTGGTTCTTCAATCTGTATTGAATGTTTGAGACCTGTTTGAGACTTTAAGAACTGGCTTAATGTCAACAAGATAATGTAGTTCCCACACACACTGTGGTATCTGGTGCAGCTCTCAATATCATGAATAGGCCAGGTCCAGCAACACTTAACCTTCATAGGGTATTAAAACAGGTCTAATAAAATAAATTCATCCACACCTTTGAAATCCATCCTTCCTTGGTCTGCATTCACTAACAGGAAATACTGGTAGTCTCCTCAGGAGCTATAGGCAACCTTCAGATAGGTAAAGCTTGGAGGGAGCAGGTGTTGCTGCACTCTTCTTCTAGAGGAAGATAGGAGGGAATAATGCCTTCTCCCTGAATGTTTTATTATTATTCCCTCTAATATTTCAAAGGTAGCTTCCTTCTTGCAATGCAGAATACCCATTTCTACTTCAAGGCTACATGAGCACCAGGTCTGATGTTTATAAACAAGACCGAGCTACCCGAGCATGAAATAGCTGAAACAATTTTCTTAACAGCTGAAAAACACTTGGCTAACTCAAAAATAGCTGAACCAATTTTCCTCAAACTTTCCAGTGCAGTACACCTTTGGACTGACACTATACCTGCTAAATTTCTCCCCTTCACGTGCGTCTTTCCTTTTAACCAGCAACTAACAACATAAATACAGATTAAAGATCCAATCTTGGACATACACAGGTACAGGATTAAAATTACTAGTAGAATATTGAGCCACTGTTGGCAGGGTCAAACTCTAAGAATGTTTGTACCTTTTCAACTTCATAACAGTGCTGTATCAACACTGCAGCTCATAAATATGGAATAAGGTAAAGTCCACTATATTTTATAAGGCTGTAACTTTTCATGGTGTTCTCATATTACTCTCAATAACGCTCTAGGGCAGACCTAGTTGGCTGAATTTTCAGAGATTGCTTTCTAAATCTGCTCGTGGCTGCTATTTCACATCAGCTGGGCATGTAAATTGGAAATGTTTTTATAGTAACAAATCATGTGACAAGTATGAATCAAAATGGGATACATTTTTGTATGCAATCATGCTCTGAAATGAACAAAAATGCTCACAAGTCAAACAATAGCATTCACCTTTTTTAAATCTAAGGAAAATTTTAATCCAGAGCCTGTCAAGCTTTCTTTCAAATCAGTGCAGGTATCATTCCCAATTCATGCTCTTACCTGTGATAAGTGAACTATGTTCCCCTGTACATTTGCCTCGCTCTAAAAAACATAATCATCTACTCTGTGCAAATCCAGTACAGCAAAACATATGTAGACCTTCACACCCTTACCAAACTCTCCTGGAGTTCAGCATCTATTAGACATTTATTAAAGTTAAGACATGTGGATTATTATATAAGAATTTCATTTGAAAGTCATTATTTTGTTTTCTCTGTTCTCCTCATCAGTGACACTCAGTTCTAACAACATAAGTGCATTTAGTAATCAAGTCAGTACAGCACATCTGTTGTTCTCAAAACAGAGGGATAGCACTGGAAATCTCTAACACATGTGCAAATTAATGACAGCTTCCAGTATTGTTCTTTCTTTTGCTTGGCCAAGCACAGAATGTCCACTAAAGTGGATTACATTTTGTACAGATGTAGAAAATACAATAAACAGGTCCTTACCCACATTTAAGAAAACTCCCAATTACAGTGACTTCACCAATTATTTTTTCTTCATAATCCCCATTAGTTCACACCTGTTGTTTTAAGGTCAGAGAAACACAGAATGGTTTGAGTTGGAAGAGACCTTACAGATCTCCTAGTTCCACCCTCTGCCCTGGGATCTCTCCACGTGTTCCCCAGGGTTGTCCTTCATGAGAGGTGAGGGTGACCACCATCACTCCTGGCCCTGCACACATCTTGCCAGATGCTCTCACAAGAGCTGCCAGCTCCTGGGGGTTCTTGGTGGTTTCCTGCTGTTTCCCGAGCTCAAGAAATCCCCCTGCATGTCACAATCCCTCACCCTGCTTCGGAACAATCCTGTGTGTGAGTGCCTCGGCAGGGGACAGAAGCTCCTCACAGAAGTTACTCTTTTAACCTCCTCCAACCAAAACCTCGGCACTCAAACACAATACAGCATCTTAAGACAAACCCCAATATATTCATCCCTTTTTTCTTCCTGACCCCAATATATTAATCCCTTTTTTCTTGCTGGGTCATGTCCACAGGTTTCCAATCTCTCCTGTAACATCCTCAGTTGACCCAACTCTTGTCTTGAACTCCAGTGTTTAAACTGGACAATGTCTCTTGTCTAAAGTTTAATGGGCTCCAGTAGAGTCAAAGAATCAGGTTTCTGAGATGTATTTCAGCTTGCACACTTTTTCAGAACGTGCAATAGTATTCAAATAATATTAAAATGCACCTTAAGCCCTCCATCCTTTTCCATGTTATACAGATCTGCTCCCAAGCAGCACTTCTTCCCAATGAGCACACACTTGCCTTTGTGCAACTAATTTCTTCTTTGTGCAACTAATTTCTTCTTTGTGCAGCACTTTGCCTTTCTTCAGCAAGATCTACTTTTCCATGCTATGTACAAGTTTGGCAGTACAATTTTCATTTGAAAGCCTGTCCTGTAGCATACCAACAGTACAATGCCGTCTGAAAAATTTAACAAAGATACTTTCTACTTCACCATACAATTTATTAATGAAAATAGAGTATTGGAGTCAAGACAGCCCTCTATCACAGCAAAAATAATTTGAACAATAAATCTAACTAATTCTTCTTGTGCAGGCTGAGCATTAGAAAGCTGTTTTCTTCAGGTAATAAGGGACAGAAGCCAAAAATTAGAGTCATCTAGGCACACACACAGGTGGGCTTCTCATCACACAAAGGCTGAGTGGTTTAAAAGCATCAAGAAGTAGCATAAGCTCACCACGTGGTAAGTTACTTTTTCCATTTTTCTAAGTACTCCGAGTGCACAGAAACAAAACATGATAAAGTATATCCCAAAGCAGATCTTGTATGACGGTGAGTCAGTCAGTGTTATATTCATTATTGGACTGAAATTACTTGAAACAGAATGTGCTTTTGAAGAGAGCAAAAAGAATAGGAAAAGGAAATGAATGATTCAATATATTATCTCCTCAGGCTGTAATATACAAAGCTGGCAGCTTCAGCTTTACCAGCACTTTAATTTCAAGAGACAAAGGTCTCATTTCTATTATTATTCCACTCACTAAAATTTACATTTTAACCAAGAAAGACCCTCGGTGCCAACTCATGTCAGAAGTGACCAATTTATATCCATTTAAAAAAAAAAAAAAGATAGAAGTGCTAAGAATAACAGTTGAAATTCTGTCCCAGTTCAAGTCAATGGACTCTGTATTCTCAATTCCAGCAGAATGCACACAGAGGATTTGATATTCTGTGTTAAACAATTAGACCAATAAATCTGCTCTTCTGCTTACAGCAGTTAATCTTCTAATGAATACACAGAGGTAGAGCTACAGAAAAATATATACATATGATGCTTATCCATTAACACACAGTTTGTGATTATTGTAATAATTATAAAGACATTAATGACTTTACTTTTTCCCCAAGAGATAAGTTCTTATTGGCTATCTCATACCAATATCTTTTTCTCTAAGTACATGCAATGATTTAAATAGAGTCTCTGGTGGCATAAAGCAAATTTGGTAGGACATTTAGCATTAGTGGCAACATCTGAGAGAATACCTGAGCTTTGTCCCTCAGTTTCCCCTATAACTGAACTGTAGAAAGTGACATTGCACTCAACATCTCTTCACAATACCATAGTCTGTAAAATCTTTGTGGGTTTTCTGGGCAGGAAGATGTCACAGATGAAAATTGAGAACCAAGCTGAAGACATTTACCTGGTGTCCAAACCCAAAGTATTCCACTGGCCTTTGGAGCATAACATTAAATGTGTGTCATAGAAATCTTCCTACATCAGTGCTTTCCTTATGTCACTCACATCCTATAAATACAATCACTGGTATGCATCTGCAATGCTCCACATCTTCAGGAAAAGCCATCACCTGGAAGATTTGGCTTTCTAAATCTATAAATCTGCCTCTCATTCAGCTGGGGATGGAATGCAAGGAAAGGGCAATAGCTGGTATTTCAATTGTGAGATGAGAAAAATATTCCAAAAGTCAGTAGAGGGCTTAAGTGAGTCTGCAAAGCAAGCATAAACTTTTAGGATAGTGCAAAGTTGCTCAATGTTTAGGGGTGCTCAAGAAGGCAGGAATCTTTTCTGAACTGAGAAGAAAGTAGGTGAAAAATTATCTTCCCTATTCCTAACTGAGCATTAGTGCACTAATATAGCCCTGATGACTCCCTCTGGCAGACCTAAAATTCAGGGAGTAAGGGTATTATTTTGGCAGGTGGAAAAACGTCACCATATTCCTGTAGTATGGAGAGAGTCCTGCCCAAAACCAGGGCTTTGGGTGCATTTTCTGGCTTATGCCAAAAGCTGAGATTTGAGAAATTGATATGAGGTTGAAGCTAGCACTGAAACTACTCTAAACATTGAGGTCTCTTGAAACCTAGCTCCAGGTCTAACTTGCATGGATAACACCAATCTAGCCTAATAATCTGGTCTCTGAGGAAGTTTTGTGATGTAATTAATCATTTGGTTCTATCTGTGGCTCAAATACAGCATGGTATCAGCATGTTATAAACACTTGTGCTGTTACTCTGGACATCGACTCATTTTCAATCTTGCCAGATCATAGGAGACTGCCTAAATCAAATTCGATGAGGATATTGCATTAGAGAAACCTAATAGGACAAAAAACCCTCACTGTTCATCCAAACCAAAATATAATACATCATGTTTACATTTTATGCATTTGTGATAACTGGCCTGAGCAATGGACAAGGAAAATGAGTGGTCTATATGCAGTACATTCATATTGAAGAAGCTTGCATTATTAATAACAGTGGGGCTGTCAATACTCTGCACACAAATCTGTTTTGGCTCAGGTTTCTTTCTTGAGGAGACCTGGGTATTGCTTTAAGACATTTTCTCAGTAGCGCTACAGAAATTGTTAATTATTTCAATGCTCAAAATTACATTTTTGAACTTCATACATAAGTAACAGGTTTTCAGATTTGCACAGGCAAACTGGCATCTGCACAGGCAAACTGACATTATGTTTGGGGAGAGATCTATCTTTTGTGTGTGTTTCTGTGATAGAACAATCCAATATGAAATAAAAGCATGGAGATGATGATGATGATGATGATGATGATGATGATGATGATGATGATGATGATGATGATGATGATGATTGTTGTCGTTGTTGTTGTTATAGGTCACGATTTTAATCAATTTCTCTGTGGGCCTAGGTAGAGCTCAATGTCTTTGAAAGATAAGCCCACTTTTATAACAGTGCAGACAAAAAAATTCAGGTTCCTACAGCTGAAAGCAATGCTCCCAGTTATACACAGCTTATGACTTAGTTATGGCCTGAATTTTCAAGAGAGTCTAAAAAAGTCATGCTTCTTAATCCCATCACATTTTAATAGATTTGGCAGCCTATATCCTTGTGTGCAGGCAAGGTAATACTATGAAGGTTGGAAAAGCCAGAAGTCTAGTTGCCTTCAGTGTGATATAAATGTGCTATAACTAATAACTAGGTGAGAGGCACTCACACAATCTGAAAAACTGCTTAGTTGCAAATATGACTAAGCAAGCTATTCAGCAAGGGATACTGGGATCTGACTTAACCAGAGAAAATGTGTCTCGCAGAGAAGAAAGTAGTAGCTTAGAAACATAAAAATGCAAAATTCAAAGTTATGTGGCCTAGTGTACGGACTGAACTGGGAAAGTCAATAATTATTTGCTCTCAGTGCTGAACGCTTTAGATTTTAAATGAAATAATTAACTAATCACAGAATCCAGAACAGCCACATGATAAAAGGCTGATAACCAAAGGACTGCCATGTGATCAAATATATAAAGCAAGTGGAAGCTCTAAGTACAGCAGCTTACAGTCAGCAGACTTGGCTTCCTGGACATCTGGACCTCACACAGGAAACTCCTCACCTCTAGTTCATAGACCTGTGCTTGCTGCCTCCAGCCTCAAGTGCAGTCTGATACCTCATCTCAGTCTGTCTTTTGGGGCTCAGAAGGCAGCCTCATTCTGCTGACTGCCTGCTTAAGCATGTCCTTTGGGGCACGTGCATCCCACACTGATCCAGAGCCTTTGTGAGGACAAGGCACCTTGACCCCAGTTGACACATTTCACAGGGGAACAAATGAAAGATATAAGAGTTTAGGTTTAAGGCAAATATCTAAGGGTAGTAGTAGAACAAGTCAGATACAAGAGACAGCAAGTGCTAAAAGATGTATATAAATACACATAGAAAAGGAATTCTATCCTATTAACGGTGTGCTGTCTGTCACTGCTGGAGTACCTCAGCTGAAATACAGAATCTCAGAACCCTCCATTTATATCAACTCTGACTCAGACTGTAGAAAAACTTCTGTCTCTGCTTTTAATACACTAGTATAAGTAGTCTTGGTCTAGTGCAAAACAAATGAAGAGTCAATGGCTTGTCTAGAGTGACTGCCCTCTTTGTTATTAAAAGACTCCCTGGGTTTCCAACTCCTCCCCTTTGTATTACATATTTGTGGCAAGAAATGCTTTTATTCTAACTCCAGCCAACTCATCTCAGGCTGTGCTATCTAATACACATTTTAAAAAGCTTTTCTGTTTTGTTAGCATGCCATAAGGTATTCATCATAAAAGTAAGGCATGATGATGCAGGCAGGGTGGTGATCCTACAGCCTTTGTATGTGGATCTGATGAAGATCAAAGCACTTTGGAGCACATTATCAGGAAGACTCTAACCACAGAGATAAAGTATTTTCCTGGGCAGACCTTAAAGACCAAGCATCCTTCCTTCACCTTCTCCTAACGTGTACTCCCAGCTGAATCCACCCAGTACTGTTAAGGATGAATTTCCTACTCTATTATAAGCCCTGTGTTAGAAACGCTTCCTGTCACCAGTTTACCACCACCTTTCACCACTCCCTTCCCTTATGTATTTATTCCCCAACTTTCTCAAAAGAGGAGGAACTGAGAGAATGAACTAGAACATAACTCAGTTTCTTCTTCCCTCTTTAGCTCTAGACACAATAGCTAGGAAAAGCATGATGACAAGGAAAAGCATGATGACAAGGAAAAGCAGTGCATTTTTCAGTGACTACTACTACCCTGTATCACTAAGACATCTTTGTTCTAATAATTCCAAAAGCAATTGACCATGAAAATGCTACAGAAATCTTGCACTCAAGGAGAATTCATTGTTTTAGTAAGTTATGCACAAAGAGACAGATTCTGTGAGTCATATTAGTGTGAGATATGAGCCCAAAGGAAAATAAGAATGCATACAGAGCTATGACTTGATTTTCATTGCTTTCTGCAATTTAACTTTAGTAAATCAACAGTAGAAAAAGAGTTACTTCAAATTATTAAGTTTTTCAAAAAATTAATATAAGAATATTTGTATCTTTTTTCCCTCTTTGTATTTAACTGCCTGTACATATCTCACCAGGTCTTCTTTTGTGAAATCCCCTGTATCTATTCTGATATATTTGACTTTGATTAGTCTAAAAGAGGAAACTGCACTGGCAGGAAATCGTGTATTTTGCAAATAATACCCTACCAATATATTTCTACAGAGTGCAGTGCAACTCAATTATAAAGAACTAGATATAAACTGCTGTAGTTATCAGATGTGCTCAGCAGGTTGTTAAGAATTTTTTAATTGAAGTTATATAAGAAATTTTAATTGATAGAAGCACTTTAAGCAGACTGGGGAGACAGCTGCAAGACTCGGGTGCCTCTGTAGGGTCACTGGGCCCTGGAAGATTTGAACCCCAGAACTCATATGATTTTTGCTATAGAAAAATGTTTTCTAAAGCATCAGAAGGCCTTTGCTCTCAATAGATACTGTTTGCTCACTCACAGCAAGTGTTATGGTCCTAAGGGGAGAAAAAAGCAAGGGACGTGGTGTGAGTCAGATATAATGTCAGGAACAAAGAAACTAATGTCTGCATCAGTCCAGGAATAAGATGAAAAGTCTTCTAGGATTAAACAGCAACCTGGAATCAAGAGCAAGAAAATCAAGAGGCAAAACAGGGGTATATACACTCACTTTAACCAGCTGTTGACAGTTTTTATTTTCATATAATGTGGCTCCTGGTCAGGCTTCTGCAGACCCAAAGCTGATATTGCTTTTCAGGTCTGTAGCTGTCAAGGGAACTCTTACTGCCAGCCTTCATGGTAGCCACAAAGCAGTCACAGATAAAAAGCTTTCTATGAGGATACCAGTTGAAATAATCTACATTTCTCTGTTTTATTTTCTGTTGTCTATGCTGTATTTTCCTTGGAACACCTGTCAATGTGGCATGAGAGGGAGTGTTCTCTCCAGACAGGGAACAATATCTCGGAGGCACCCAGCCCTCACAATGCCCTCCAGAGCGCTGCCTCATTCAGCCAAGTTGTCACCCAGAAGCTTCTCTATCTAAAAAGCTGTGAATCAACCCTGCAGCACAAGCCAAATTTCCCCTTACACACAGAGACCCTCAGAATCTCCAGTAGTCAAACAGAACAAAGATCTTCCACATTTACACTTTGACAGCGTTTCACATTTGCAATACGTTGGCACCACCCTACCAAAGACCTGGTCCCCAAAGGACGCCTGTGTTTTTATCTCTGTAGACAGAAATGCAACAACTATATTTGCAACATTCCCCAAAATCTACACCTACAGATGTAGATTGCTGCCTGACAAATTATAGGAAGACTAGAAAATTGTGCAAGACTGAGGTTAAAAAATCTGAAGGAGGTCTATAAAAAGTTATCAAGAGCGATCTGAGGAAGGTGACGACGAAGCAAAACTCCTGCCTCAGAAATTGTCTCAAGGGGTGGTAACACCTTTTCTCTCCCCCAGAAGATGGGCAAGAAGAAAAGGAAAAGGAAGGAAAATTGTTTTAACATCTGCATGTAGGCATATCATGAGAGAGGGCAATGGTAGGGTAAATAACACCTAAGATGTGATCGTGGCCATGGCACCAGACAAAGAACACTACCTAATGTCTTGGCTAAGCAGGGCAGATGCCTGAACAGGCAGATTCCCTGTCCCATCCTCACAGGAATACTTTAGCCAGGATGCTTTTAACATCCAAACCAGAACAGCATTTATGTTCTCTATCAATTACTGCAGGAAACCTGACACACATCACTGTCTAAAGGGGATATGTTTAATCTCGGCAGGTTCTGAGGGATTCCAGATGGTCCCAGGAAACAAGCAGGTACTCTAGGAAACTGTTTTCTTAACTGTGATTCGCAAATAATGAGGTCTGGGTCCTCTTGGAGTAGCTGCCCTTCCTGCTCAAATTCTCTCTTGCTTATTAGTCTCCTCATGTAGCAAGTAGTCCCTAGAGTGCTCTTACAAATACCCCTAGATTTCAGGGCTTACCCATAACCTGGACAACCTGCCTCAGTATTCAACATATTTTGCTTGCAGGTGCTGTTACTAAATGGCTTCCACACACAGCAACAGAAAAGTATTTATGTGCTTATTCGTTTGCATCTGTTTGGGGGGCTCAGTGTATGATAGGAAGAACTATGCCAGTCCTTCTTATCCTTTGTAGTAGTCCTGGCAGGTAAAAATATCAAACTGTCATAACATTTACATCCCAGGAAAAACAGATTCTTAGAGGAAGGAAAGTGTCATATACGTGGGTGATATTATAAGGAGAATACAGGCTGGAGAAGAGATCTGCCTCTGGGATATGGGTCGTGCAGCAGCCTAAGTGTGAGTTGACTTGGGAGCTAGTGAACAGCCCAGCTCCACCTTTAATCTGAATTCAGTGATGCCAAAATCTGTTCTCCTATCCCTGGGCAGGAGCAGTTGCTGAAGCATGAACCTGCAAAGGTAGAGAAAAATGTGATGTTTAGCATTTATATATGATGTTTCACATTTGCATATGATGTTTTGTATTTACATATGTTGTTCTGCATTTACATACAATGTTTTTCATTTACATATGATGTTTTGAATTTACATATGATGTTTCCTTACCAGCAAAGGGCCAGGATATGACTAAGAAATTGCCTGTATCCTTGGATAGTTTGTGAAAGAGGTCTTAACAAGTGATCTCTGAATCCCTCATTGTCCTGCAAACAAATTGTGAAATGCAAAACAGGTAACTCTCAGCAGTGCTCTCTATACCAGTGTCAAACCAGACAAACAAGCAGGGTCAGATGACCTTGAGTCAACTGGGGGCACATGCAGAAAAAATGTGGTTATTACAGTAGGACCACAGCATCCTGGCAGGCAGGATAATTAGTGCACAGCACCACCAATATTAAATCACTCCTAAAGAAGGAAAGAATCATTCCTTTTCTGATTACGGTAATTATCTTCCCTCTTGAATGCTCTGGTACTGTCCTAGATGCCTCATGTGGCAATAACACAGATTTACCAGTCAATATATTTACACATCATGCTACTACTTACAATGACTTGCCATCAGCAACTTGTGTCACCACCATGGCTTGTCAGCACATCTCTTGTGCTATGACTTGATGAGAGCTTGGCACAATTTACTTCCAGAAGGCAGTATCTATATGGTGAGCTAAGCTGGGGCACCAGCAATACCAACAGCACAACCATCTTGACAGTGTATTACAAACAGTTCAGCATAGTTGTTCCTGGAGCCATCCATCATCACCCTGAGATGAGACCCAGCACATGGTGGCATGTGGCAGGCAGGTTTAAAGCAACAAAAAGTGGGTGAGAACTTCAGTGCAGAGCTACACTGTGGTTCAATCTTATGGACAGGACAGAAAGGTCAATGGCAAGTTGACAAAGGAGCTTTATCACAGATTTACAGAGTTTGTGAGATGGGGTTGATGACTGGATAAAACTAGTGCCTCTGTAAGAAGTTATATGATCTGAAATCTGGAAGTACTCTAGCTAAAAGAAATCTTATATGTTTGACAGAAGAGTTCTGGTAAACTTTGCAATTAATGTGGGCATAAGAAAGCACTATTTTGTGTTTTTAAATAATATTATTGGCTGTTTACAAAACTTAAGTGTGTTTGACAAGAAATTCTTCAGTAAAATATCCGGAAGTGTCTAAAAATGTGTACTCCTTGTTCAGGTTTTTTACGTAATAGACACAGTGACTATTCCTTGAAATATTTGTTAAAAAGACAGAAATTCTTCTTTGTGCTTTGGAGTGGCCCTAAATTGAAGATGAAACACAGAACTGTCACAGCACCTTTCTGACAGTTTCTCTAATAACATTACAATAGCATAAGAAATCCCAGCCAATTCCAGGCTAAAAAACATCAGCATGTGAGCTGTGGAGAGGGTTAAGCAAAGGCTGATAGGAAGATGTGAGACAGGAGAAAAGAAAGAAATTCAAGGATTTGCCTGACATTCTGAGGTGCCTTCCTGCAATACAGCATTTCAAGAGACCATTTGTCTGTGCCTGCAGGAGAAAAGTATTCCTTAAAATTCAGCATCTAGGGCTGTCAGCCTCACTTTTGATGCCTGTAGCTCAGTAAGAGACACCCGCAAACCTCCTGGTTCCTGCAGATGGTACCTTCATACACTGTTTTATCTCTAAAGGTCTGCCACTCACATAAGTTTAGTGACAAAGTCAAAATTCATTCAGCAAAGCAATCTTCTCCAAGTTTTCTCTTCTCCCTATCTTTCTTTCATTTCTTATTTCATAGAAATGCAGTTTCCTTTGAATCATCACTTGCACCAGTCTTGTCTTTGGGAATTAGACATTGAAATACAACTACAAAATGACAAGTTATCCAAGAGTTCTTGCTATTCAGAGAATTTCCTTGGTAATTAGAACATTATTAAGGCTCTCATAATTGAATTGCAAGAAATATTAATCTTTCCTACATTCCACCATGCCCAGGACCTTCAGAATATTTTAGCATTGGGTAAGAATGACACACAAAGTCCTACTTCATCTTTAGTGCAATAGACTGTCTTAGGACCAGATTCTTTGTCTGTCTTTTACCTCTTACTATTAAGAGCCAACAAGTTTCCATAATCCTCTTGTGCCTGCAAAAATGTATTGCTTACTTCAGTCCCAAGACTTTCTTTCCTTCAACAGGTTTTAAAAAAGAAACACACACACACACACACACACACACACAAAAACCCCTGCAAACACAAAGGAACCACAAAAATAAAATCAAGAAATTAACTAGATATTGAGGAATTAGTAAGTAATCTAAAAAAGGCTTGATGAAGTTCTCAAAATTTATAGAAAAACAGCGACTTTTGTCTTTTTGAAAATAACAAAATATCAAAAACTCGTAAATCATTTTCCTGTTACATAAAATCTCCTAATAACCCTGATGTTTTGTTTCTGTATTTAGCACACAAGTATGACAGATAATATTCTGCAAACTAACTTCTAAGCCTCTGTCCTGTGACTTCCTCTTTGTTTAGTGTGCACTTGACCTTACTTGTCTTATCCATTATGCCAATAGCTTTGCCCAACATCCCCACAATCCTTTGCCCAGTTCTGTCATCACTGTTGACATACTTTACATGTAGACTCCCAGTTTTTCCTTTCTGTCCTCCAGTGTCAAGGGGAATGATGTCATAAGCACGACAGCTGTCCCTTCCCATCTGGAATTCATAAATGGATAATATTCTATTTCCACAAAAATAGTTCAGTGCTGCCTGATTGCCTTGGTTTGTATGAAAGTCAGATGGTTTTGCCTCCACACACATTCCAGCAGCCTCTGATGATTTCCATAATGCCAGCCCTGTGAAATGTCCTTCCTCAACCCTCACTGCAGCAAATCTATACTGCAGTGATCTACCAGCTTCTTGGGGGTTTCTTACTATGTTGGATGAATTGCTGATAGCTTGGGTTTATGGAGGGAAGAGCTTGAAATCTGTGTTCTTTGTCTGCTTTAGTATTGAAATGGTGATGGTGGCCATGGGTTTGACTGTATTCTTTGCATTGTACTTGGCTCTCAGACTTTAGGGAAGGGCACAGCTCTAAAGCACAGCAATGATTGCCCAGTCTGTGCCTAGAAGTCTAGGGCTGACTACTTTTATTTTATCCCAACGTATGCAAGGATTCTATTTTTTATGCAGAATCGAGTTTTGCTACATTTTATTGCAGTCAACCCTGGTTGAAGGGAGGAGGGGAATTGTATCAACAGTTTGAGAATATTTCAGATTTACAATCTTTTTCTACAATGATTTACATCACTCACAATTCCTACAGCAGAGGTAGAAAGCAGGCTAAAAAACTATGCATAAAAATTTGGCATCTTTGAGACTACCAGAGACTCTGAAGTTAAGGCCACATGCAAGAATGGGCCCAATGTCAGCTTTTTTGACACCCTACTGCATTTCAGTTTTCTTTTCCTAGTGGGTAGATGCAGCTCTCAAAAGCACCATGAAAAAAATGGCAGTTTGTTAACACTATCCACGAGATCAGTAAACAGGGCAAAATCCAACCAGCCCTGAGACTGTATCAGACCACATCAGTCTCTTGAATGAATGGCAGCCCTTCCAAAACAGAGACAAACCCAGTTGGTAGGGCAAGGGGAGAAAAATCTTGTGCTGTCATTGCCTTTTGCCATCACATCTTTCAAAAACAAAGCTTCCCCACAGAAAGTTGCAATGTGCTGAATTACAGCTGGTAGTTTTTATAAATATATATATAAGAATTACGAGACAAGTGACATCTGAAATAAGACCCCAGAGAAATACAGTGCATAGCACAAGTATAGTTTTAAACAGATGAGGAACTACTTGCATTTTTAAAAGCTACGTTGAATCATAGCTTGAGTTATTATGTGAATTGGGTGGAAGTGTACTCCGTACTTTGGAGGGCTTTGAACGAACTTCGACACAGTTCATAAGCTGCCTCACTTAGGTGTTAAAAATTGTTCTTCCACATCTGTGCTTCTCCCAAAGGAAACAGCAAAGTCAATGGTTTTCTTGTACTTCTTTCTCCCAAATGATTGAGACAACAGAGTAGGATTTTAATGGATAAGCACTTAGTTATTTTTTTGTCTCCCTAAATGAGAAGCTAAATTTGGATAAAATGACCTATCCTTTTTCTCTGTGTTTATAATGCTTGTTTATAAAATGATGCCAAATTTTCTGCCCTCGAGCAACACTACTTTCATGCATGAAAAAAAACCAGTAAATCATAGGCAGCAGCAGTGAAAGATTCCACAGAGGTCTCCACCAAAATGCTATAATATTGACATAAAGGAACAATTTACATAGAAAGGGGCGTAATATGTTCTCCAGAGCAGCTGCAACTACATTTTTGTTTTCTGTTATCAGGCCTTTCTGTCAATCATCAGGCTAATTTCAACATTTCTGAAAATATCAGATCGTAACAAGCTTAAGTTACTTCTGACTTAACAGAAATAATAGCTGCAGCTGAGGCCGTGTCTAGATGAGGTAAATAGCTTCTGTACTCAAAAGGTTCAGTGCCAGCCTAGGTAACCTGATTTAAAATAAAACTTTGCACCCAGTATTCCTTTGCACTCCAGGGAATATATGGTAAGGACGTCCTGACTGGCAGTTCTCACACCTTAATGCCCCATTATGTTTTGTAGCCCAGATTCAGCCAAGGAGAGGTCAGGAAAGGATTTCAAATTCCTGGGAAAGCTTGCTTTTCTCACTGATAGCTCAAAAGGATTTTCACTCTGTCTCCATGGGGGAAATGAGGAAGAGAATTCTTCACTCTTTTGAACTATTTAAAGAAATATAAAAAAAGAGTCATTTTGATTAGGATATTATATCATTTTGACATTGAAATTGATTTTATTATTTGCAATACTAATAGTAAGACTTTTAACTATGTCTGTGTATGTATGTCCATGTACATACTCACAACCCACATATACGGAATGGACTTCAGCCACAGGTGTTTCAGGAGATTAAGGAAATGCCTGATTACTCCATAACATAAACAGACATGGATGTATGTCATAAGAACTTGTATGTTCAAAAGGTACAAATTATTTTGGTACAATAACTCTCTCTGCAAACATCTGACCACTTCAACTTCTCAGTCTCTTCTTCAGAACACAGCCTGAAAGCAGCACAGGGACTCCCAAGCAGATGGCACAAGTATTCCAGAAGAGGATGCTCTGATTTTTGCAAAAAATTAATAACATGCTGAGCTTTATTTTATTGTCACAAGAGTATTAAATATTTCCATTTCAAGCAGCTGCTGCACCTTCTCTGTTTGCAGTCCTTTCTCACTATTGGTGTAAGCCACCCAACCAGTTAAACACCAGCTACAATTCTTTATAAAAGTGCTAAGGCAACTAATTAAACCTGATGAAAGCAATCAGTTTGTAAGTGTTAGAATGTTTTCTTTTTTTCCCTTTCTGAATATAGGTATAAAGTTACCAGCCCTTGGTGGTGGCAAGGCACTTAAACATTAAACTAATGTATAAATTAAACAAGACGTGAGCTGTAGATTAAAAATCTCAAGTGCCAATTCCAAGCCAATACCACAGAGCGGCCAATTTCCTATTTCTGGCATAAAAGCTTACTATTTCCTCTTAAACTTTTATTACATGGTATGAAATCAGTACTATGTAGAGGTTAAACCTTTTCACTTGAATGCAGTGCCTTCAAGATTAAATTATGTTAATTTAACAAAAAAAGTTAGCCATTGAAAAAGAGCAATATATCCTAATGATTTTTTAAGAGTTTAGGACTGGATTTTCAAACTCTACATTTGAGGTGTATTATTAAGTAGCCGAGAAAGCAAAAATGGCAGTGCAGAACTTTGTATTCAGTTCAGCATGGTTGTGCATTTATGCAACTGTAAGGACATTTTTATGGAGCCCCAATTCTCTCTATCAGGAAAAATTATATAATCTTTCTTTATGAACTTGAAAATCCTATGGAATTT
>VZTJ01002120.1:1677016-1782494 GCA_013397795.1 Orthonyx spaldingii | reverse complement strand
TATAAAAATTAAAAAACCATAGAAAATTAAAAAAAAAAAAAAAAAAGAAAAGAAAAGAAAAAAAGAAAGTATCTACTTTGTCAGTCACTTGTCCAAATCACCATGGTTGGGTATTTTTTGGTTCAAAAGAGATGAGAATTATGATTACAGTTTGTTTCAGAATTTTAGGTTTAAATTACAATGGAAAAACATTCCATGAATTGATTCACCACAGTTCTCATATAAAACAGGGCACTCTTTCCATATGTTTAATTCTCATTTTCAAAAAAAATCCATCTTTGGAACAAAGGAAATCCAGGCTGATTGCACTAATTGATTTCCTTGGAGCAAGTGATTGCATAGCACAGCGAGGCTGCAAAGTAAAGACTCAAGAAAAAAAATACCAAAACCATGTGCCTTAGTTACAAAAGCTGATTTATGGAAGCAACTTTCCAAGTCTCTTGTTGCTCTGCAACATTCCAGTCGTATCAGGAAAATCCAGCAGCTGTGCTGACTGATGATTTTTTTGCTGGTTTGACACATCCTGATGTATGCTTGTGACTGTGATGGAACATTGGAACATCAGAGGAACATTGCTCCAGGAAATGTTGCTGAGTGGATACTACAGTGAAAAAACAGCAGGGGTACAGATGGAATGGAAATGTTAAAAAGTGACAGTAGCTTAGAACATTCCTCTGAAGATCAGACCACAATGGGGCAGGTGCTACATTATAATTCATGTATGTGTTTGTTGAGGTACACTTTTAGTCTGACCTTTCATCGTGAGATGCAGTATGAAAACTCAGACCCTGGACAGTTGGTAATTCCAGTGAAGTTTGGTAAAGATTTTTCATTGGATAGGTCTCATCCTTAATGTCCAGGGTCTTTTGTCTTTAGAGATTTATAGAGAGCTTTCATAATCAGTATCTTTACTTATTCTAACTGGTTCTATGCTGTTAACTAAAATTGTTAAATGCAGTTCATTATAGAACATAATAAATGAACGGTATTGTATCATTATAGAAGGAAAGCCCCTTTTCTGAGGGACTGTGCATTTTTAAGGCACTGTGCTTCCCCAGTCTGGTAGAAATGAAGAATGAAAACAGGAACTGCTGCAGGATACTTCCAAAGCTCTGTGAGCTACAGCACTGCTGTTGTACTACCAAGATCTTTGGACACAACTACTTAAATCTTTTATTGTCAAAAGTATCCTATGGCTTTATTATAGAAGAAAACAATGCCACTTATGTCAGTTAATTACATTTTATTTGAGTTGTAGCTGGGAGCCTTCCACTGCCAGGTTAGACAATCTGAGAATGGCAAGTACTTTTTTGGGCATCAAAGAAATGTCAAGAACAGACATGTTGTGTCTTAAGCACCAGCACAATATTACTATGTGTAATTTCACAAAATTCAGTGAGTGTACCTAATTCTTGCCATATACCAGGTGTCTTTTAACACTCTAAGATCCATAATTTAAGGTTCAACTTATGTGTAAAGACTCTATTAAAAATCTCTTGTGGCACTGGGACAATAACTGAAATTACCAGACCCATGTAATTTTCATTTAGTTTTCTGTAGATGAATTATATACATATATAAGCTAAATAAAAGTAAGAGGGATTTTTTTTAAATGAAATTTGTATTTTTGGACCTTCTTCAGTGCACTGGGCATGGTTATTCCTACAAGTCAATTAGGTTTTCCAGGGAAAATGCCTAGGATCTTTGTCATAATCCTAGACAAACAGTAAATAAAAGGGTAGGTAAGGATTTTTTTCTATGTTGTACACAAACTCATCCCACCTAGATGGAGGCACACAGCAGAGTTGGGGAGGTGGGATACAGCCTACACCTGTAGGGTTCTTTCATGGTCAGTATAAAACAATTTGTCCACAGAGCAATTTATCTCACCTGAGATCAGATTCATACCTGAGGTGTCAGCTGCTCTTCCTTAGCAGTCAGAGAGATAGGACAGACACGTCTACAACATGCTTAAAATTAAGTGGGATAAATCTAGTGACTGATATCACAGTGTCTAAAATCACATAAACCAGGTTTTTCAATAACCTTTTAGCTTTCTGACTGACAGAAATGAGCATCCAAAATTAACAGATACGAGACCAAAATTCAAGCTTTTTTTCACTGATTAAAGTTAAATTTGTAAAACTGATACAACTGAGTAAATTTCAGACACTTCTCAGAGGAGTATCTTCAAAGAAACCATTTTTTGTTTATTATTGGAAGGAATCAAAGATTTAAGTCCTGTTAAGAGTGATAGAATTTACAGCCACATTCATATTAATTTAGTTTCATGTCTTTAAAAAAGAAAGAGATCAAAACACTTGAAATCCTAGTAGCTTGTCAGAAAAATGTACCAATGGCTGGATCACATCTCCTGCTATCATTAAGCAGAATGTCACAGGCAGAACACTTTGAAACGATAATAAACCTCTCCTGCAAAGCCTAGAAAACTGAGAAGAAAAAAAATGTTTCAGGACAAATGAGAATTCAAGATTATAATGGGCCTAATTCTCTCACATATAATTTACCAAAATTTTCATCACAACATTACTAATTCAAAGGCTTTGTAAATAACTTGACATCTGGAAAAGATGAACAACAAGAGGAAAATGGCCTTTTCACTTTAATGCTCAATGAAGTAATTATGGTTGAGAGAAAGAAGATGAGTTCTCACTGGCAGATAAGGCAAATAATTATGGTGAGTAAGATAGGTTGAAAGAGGGTCACTGAAACAAAGGGCAGGAAACTGCACAAACAGATAAATTCAAATTTGAAGTTCAGTGAGGAAG
The DNA here is from genome assembly GCA_013397795.1 of Orthonyx spaldingii. Classification (NCBI taxonomy): domain Eukaryota; kingdom Metazoa; phylum Chordata; class Aves; order Passeriformes; family Orthonychidae; genus Orthonyx; species Orthonyx spaldingii. The sequence goes on along the minus strand of VZTJ01002120.1, from coordinate 1,779,705 downwards.
AAGATACAATTTATTCATTTGGAAAATTATTCCAGTAATGTTTTGAATACATGTGGTTAAAATATTTTCATTTAAAGCAAAATAAATTAAATTAATTTAGCGTATCTTGGATGGAATGGAACACCAAATACAAGAACCTACTACATTACTGAGAGCACACTATTGTTGGATTTTGACTCAGTAGAAATAAACAAGACCTTGAGGTGACATCAAGCAAGAAGCTTTTCTAATTGTTTTTCTCTTCCAGACTAGTTCTCTACCAGAAATTGCAATGTGGAACAAAAACGGCATCATTAAAAAACTTTACCTATTTGAAAGATTGGGGTAATGCAATACTGCTGTGGGGTTTTAAGACCTGGGAGCTCATCCAAAATTCACCAAGTCAAAAGAAATGTCTTCATTTACAACATTTGGTATAATTCAGTCCTTGTCTGGTTTAATAGCAGGATTCTGAAGTGCTTGGATTGCTGTCCTGCAGATCATCAGATCTGATTAACCATTGTTCCCCACTAAATCTAAGCATTGATTAAATTTATCCACTCCCAATATGCAGACATTCTGTAGAGTCTATGGTCCCACAGAAAACAAAGCCAAAGGGAACAATTAGGTCACCTAATCTGGCTTCAGGTATCTCTGAGAAATTTATATTTCATCTCAATAGCCTACATATTTAATTGCAATGAATGTTTCAGTCCTCAAAAACCTGAGAGTTATGACAGTGTAGAGATCAAGCTGGACAAGGTCCACACAAAAGGAGAAAACTGATTGTGTCAACTAAAGAGATATATCTGCAGGTGAACAAGAAAGTGAAAAGCAAAAAGGCCCTTTCAGAATAATCTAGGACAAAATTCCTTCTCAACTACATATCTCAAAACAAATATGACTCTGAGTGTGTGAGAAAATAAACCACTCAGACACCTGTGAGAATTCTCTGTACCAAATCAGCGACCTATCTAATACCCAGCTGCTGCTTATTTCTGTTACTTCTGAGGGGGGAAAGCAAAAAAGGAAAAAAAAAAGAGTGAAAAAAATACTAAAAACTTGGCAGCAGGGGAAAAATTCCTCCTTGACTCTCACAGATAATCATGTAAAGTCCAAAAGCCATTAGCTTTGATTGTAATCATTGGCTTAATACATTTCTGCACAGGCCTAGAATAAAAGCATGATCAGGGAATGCAAATCCTTTTCCCAGCTGTCATTCACCCAGGCCAAAAAACTTCTTCAAACAGCCTGAGTAAAACATATTTTTCAGAAAGTCATTTGGTTTTGCCATAGAAACACCTAAGGTTTCTTCCCTGTTACCTTGTTATTCTACCAATCTGTCAGACATTTCATGTCATGGCCTAGATAATGAATAAATAATGTTAAATGCTCTTTAGGAAAAGGTTGTATTTGGGGGCAATTCCAGTGAAAACATCCTTACTTAAATATCTTCCTAAGAGCTACTGCATTGTTAGATTGCAGTGAGACAGAGTTTAACTGAGCTCCTATGCACTCTTATTACTACCTCATATTGTAAGCTTTTGAGTCAAAATGTCATGAGCTTTATTCAAGTGCCTTTGAGAAAAGATATTTCAGGTATGATTGAAGACCATTTAAAAGCATTACCAAGAGTACCTCTGTATCTTCCTGTAGAGTCACATTGGCAGCTTTTTTATATAAATGGCTGCCAGAAATGTTTATAAAGGGGATAGGTCCGTTTCTCTTTCCTCCAGTCTCCTACAAAAAACTATTAGGCTTTACTTTTAAAGCTGTTCTACTTGGGCAGACAGTCCCCTGACCACCTGAGGTAATGAAGCCTGATGAGAAGCAAGCAGGGCTGCAAGAGAGTAAGGTGGTCAGGTGAGTACAGGAGTGTGAGAAAAAATCAGTGTGACATCATGCAGCAGATAGCAAAAGTAAAACCTAGTTAGCAGAACTATTAAGATAGCACTTTAACCAAATTTGTGTTTTAGTAGGAATGGACAAACTTTAACCAAACTTTTGTTTAGGCAGAAATATATGAAATAATACCAACCTGTTGTAGCTCAAAACCAAATGGACTTTAAATAACTTTAGTGCACTCAAAGAAACAGCCAAACCTTGCAACAACCTGTTGATAGTCAAGAAGGGCAACCGTGTTCAGAATAAGCAGGTCATGAGCACTAACGACAGTGAAATAGCCATTTTCTGATAGCAAATCGGAAAACCTCAGCAGATGTCAACAGAAAGGTATTCTCCACCCTCATAAAGAATATTGGAGGAGAACTTAGGAACCAGACAGACTATGAGCACCTCTGTGTCCCTGGAGTGGGGATTTGGGACTATTTTTGCAGCTCCAGGAGGAGACAGATCTGAAGAGACCCCAAAGGACCTGCAAACCTTCTCCAGGACATTGCATAGCAGAGTTGGAACCACTACATTAACCTCTTCAGCATTTCAACTGGACCATATCACTTCTTCCCCATCACAGGGGAGTTGTGTAATTGTTAAAACTGCTTATCTCTATGATTAAAGTGGTTTTGTATCCAAATTTAACCACAAAATGCCACCAGGTGAAGCGATGTAGTATGAGCTCAGCTCTTATTACACATTGGAGAACCCTCTCAGAAAACAGATGTTAGGAGGAAGCCTCAGTGCTTGTATTTTGCCACATTTAGACCATCCCTATTTCTATAGCAAAATTTGTCCTTTCCTACAGTAAATGTCTAAAATAAATAACATAAATCACCATGTGATGATTCCCTTCCACTGCCTGTGAAGGGAGCCTGGGGTATTGAGTTCAAACAGACATATCCACATTTGCAGCCATCCAAAGTTACATGAGATTACTCTGAACCTTACTATCTTTGAGATTTCTTTTCACACAGGTGTAGTTGAAATTGTCCAGTAAGCCCAATTTAATACCTGCACACATACACAGCATGAACGCGTAGGCATTGATTTCTTAGGAAGCCAGGTTAAAAATAGGAGGCAATAAATCAGTGCTGAACTGTGTTCATTTCTTATCCTGTGTCCCATTATTTCTTTATGGTCTCTGAGGCTGCTTGGGCTAGAAATCCATGGAACTGAAACATTATCCTGGATATTGTTGAATGCTATAATTTTAAAGATAATTATGAAAATATTTGGAACCTGTAATCATTTGTTTCCATATGAGGAAGCCTTACATGACAGCTTAGGTTGAACAGACTATGCTACATTGTAGTTTGATAAATGTTTTGTTTGTATGTAATAACAAAAGACAATTATAATTTACTGAATATATTTGAGTTCTCGTGAGTCTTCATAGATATTGCTCATTCATAGTTTCAATTCATAGTTTCAGCCTCTCATTTGGGAAGAAGGAAAGCTCAGTCTCAAAAAACATAATTGACAGCATTTCAGTAATTAGTAGGAAGTAGGTGGAATTGCACCTACTGCAAGGCTAGTCCATACTGCAAATGTATTAAAAAAAAATTTAGTGTAAATGAGAATCTAATCTGAAGTGTTTCTTTTTTTTTTTTTTTCTGGAGTTCTTCAAGGACATCTTTCTTCTGGCATTTAAAACTCTTACTAATGTTAGATTTCCCAGAATAGTGAGCTTTATCTCTTATGGAAGCTGAAAACCTATGACCTCTTCTTGAATAATTTCCCAGGTGGTAGCATTTAATTTTTAATTATTTCTAAGTTTATTCTGGCATTTTCATGTCACCTGCAACAAAGCATCTTTTACTTTCTCTCTTCTTTCTAGTTTGTCACCAGCCACTTTCATTACTGGGGTTAAAATCAGCAGTTGCCAGAGCTTTACCTCACCCAACACAGACAAAGAAAAATGTCTGAATAGAAGTCTTCAGAGACAGGCACCTCCAGAAGGTGATTCATCTGCCCTATCTTAGATACCTCTCTTAGGGAAAGATGAATAGACTTTCGACTAGGATTCTGTCAGTGAGAAGTTTCATATAAATATCTTTCAGAAGTGTTTTTAACAGAATATTTTTTATCTAAGGAATATAAATTGCTTCTATTCCTCCCAGCTGATGTATCTGGCTGGCTATGAAAAGTGAGTTTGCTTATCTCACTCCGGCAACCGCTGTATTCAAATGTTACCACTGCCATTGGATCATATTACCCCCTCCTCATTAGCACTTCATGGAAAAAAAAAAAAAGAGAATGGAGGAATAAACATCCTACCATCATTTTGTGCTCTCTCCATGTCAAGAATGAAGGAGGTTGAATGGATAATTATAGGAAATTACTGCTGCGTGAAGTATATATCTTTAGTCATCTGAAAATAAGGGATCTGCTCAAAACTAGCTGCCCAATTTGTATGCTCACTGAAAGACGATTTGAGGATCATCTTTCCTGGCTTGAGGCACGTATTTTAAGATGAGTCACCTTATATAGGGAGTGGCCTAGACAGCTATGTTACAATATAAAGTGATTTCAAATAATTAAAGTTAATTGTAATTACTGCCTTGCAAAATTTGCTACTCATTCCATGGATTTATGGAGATCCAAACAACATCCTGCTAATATTAAAGTTATGGGAGCACAAGAATAGAATCAATGAAATGGATGTTTAGATCTGGGGTACCTTGCTGAGGTTGTCTAGTGAGCCTCTGTCTTAGGGAATGGGACTTGGCAGGTTTGCTCTGAGCTGGCAGGAGACTTGCCAGCAGCACAGGTGTCTCTTCTCCAGCTTTCACATTCTCTTACTTGTTTCACTTTAGAGGCAAAATCCTTCTCCTAGAAACACACACACAAAAGATCTCCCCACCATCGCATGAACTTTTAACTCCAATGATTTATATTGACAAATCTGGCTCCTAAAGGGCTAGCAATTGTTTAAAACAAGGAACAAAGTCTGTGTAATTGTAAGACTATCTACTGACCCCAGCAGTCAGAACATTTATGAGAAAATAAACCACTGAGAAAGAGGAAGGAAAAAGCAGAAATTAAACAGTGACCCCTGAGGTCAGGTCCAGTCTTTGTGTGGGCTTGCTGTGCTAATGGGCGTGTTCAGCCCTGGGGACTGAGGATAAGTGTTCCCAGATTTACACCACCCAGCACAGACTCTGCAAACGTCCTGTGAATCTCCCCAAAGAGCCTGACCTGAAAAGGATAAGCAAGCACAAACAGTAGTTCTTCAGGTAGTTTTTATTGGGTGTGGTTCTGGAGGTCTCCCTGAGGCATTGTTTCTGCTTTGTGTTAAGATCTATATTCAGAACAAGTACCCCCTTACAGGGAGAGCAGGTGCTTCTCATCCAGTGCGGAGAGCAGGCCATGAAGAGGCCTCCTGGCCATAGTCAGTGGCAGGGATTGGCAATGCACAAGGGCACAACCTTTTGTTCTTTTTCTTTCCCCCTAGCTGTAGTTGGGGTCCACGATCAGTTTGCACTAGACTGCCCAAGGGGCTCATCTCTTATGGTCAGGAGCCAAGGCTAGAAAAAGGGTGGAGGATCTCTCTGACAGCTGAAACTGGCAGGACCTAAGGGAAGAAGAGTTGTTTCCCAGCTTATTTAGACTTCGTTCACAGGGACAGAGTAAAGAACACAGCAAACTGTTGACAGAAATTCCCAAAAAGCAAAACCACTTTATTTCACAGAGCCTAAAGGGCCATTCCTCACAATAATGTGCCTCAGATTTCTTTCCATATTATCTCATGTGGTCCTCCTGAAAATGTCTTAACACAGCATGAGAGCGGTTAACATATTACTGTGTGACACCTCTGAGTAAAGTGGAATATAAAAAAAATTATTTAGAATACCATCTCTGCTACCAGAAAGACCTTGAAGCATCAACCTTCATTTCTGATCTGTGCATAATTCCCAACCACAACTTAAGTTTAATCAACCTCATAACTTCTTCGGTTTCCTTCCACAGAGATAACCCAAAGCATAAACATAAAGCACCTCCTCCTGCTTTTCCTCCTCAAGGGTATCTTTACATGTGAGCAGACATTACATGCTCAGCTCCATGAAAAGTACTAGAATTAGATTTCTACAATATTTTTTATGGCTGAATGTGCCTTTGCATTCAGAAAGGTCCTGTTCTTTTCATTTTATCAGCAATAGAAGCTTTTTGTGTTGGCTGCATTAATCTAATTTCATTCCCATCATAGTCACTGCTCCATGGTGACAATCAATGTCTAACTGAAGGCAATGATTTTTAATTCATTACATGTGTTCTTTTAACTTGTGTATATGTATTGCTAACTTTCCTTTTCAACTGTTTCTCAAGAGCAAAAATTAAATCATCAGTGCTAGATGCATAAAATGTTTTTATATGGTTCTACATTTCAGATTAATTTGCAAGTCAGAAGTTTCCAGTACATTGTGCTAAACAACCCCATGTATTTATCTTGACAAATGATGCAGGAAAAACTAATAGCAATGATGCATATAGAAAGCTTTTCATCCAAAGATCCTGGGACACACGACAAACTTTACATGCTGATTACAGTGTACACTTGGTATTGTTCAAGCTTTTCATTGGTTTTAGAGGATATAAATGTAAAGGGAAAGCTATGTACAGATAACATCAGTCCTTGACACACGGCCAGGTCTGGGGTAGGAATGCAAGGAAGAAAGGAATTCTTCCTCATAATGCAACAAGGGCATGTGTGCAGAGAACAGTGGGGCAGTAGCTGTAATTACCTGGTGCAAATGACAAGTTGTTCTCTCACTTTCTTCACAGCAGCTTTCTGAGTAAGAACCAAATAAAACCAAAGCAAGTGGGAAGAAAAAAGTATTTACATGTGATCTGACTTTGGTCTTTGCCTAAGTTACTTTAGGGTAAGAGCAGAGTGAATTGTAGCCTAAAAGCTGGGGTTCTTTTGCTGCCTCAGCATATTGTTAGTTTGGAGGCATATTTTAAAGGCTGAAGAGGCTTTTGTTTGTATTTCCTGTCTTACTGAAGTTTCCGTCTCCTATGCCCAAAATGGTCTTTAAGCAATTTAAGCTGAGACAAAGCCCGGAATGTTTTATAAGCATAAGTACCTGAGGTCTTTCCAGATCACCATGAGCTGAAAAGTCCATATGGCTTTTTTCTGTGTGCTGACTCTGTAGGACCACAAAGATTTGCTGTACTTGATAATGTGCTTTTTCTCTTAACAATTCTTGAACCCCTAGGAGTAATTCAACTAGGTCAGACATTTGCCCAGTATCCTGCTGTCAGTTCCCTGTCTCCCTAAATAGGTGATGCTGGCAACAAGAGCTCATGAAAGAGATCCTGCAGGAAGACAGAGTTGTATTTGCAGTCAGTAAAATGCAGTAGCCAGCACAACACAAGCAGTCACCTTGCCTGGCATTTGTACCCTTGGGAAGTCAAGGTGTTGGAGTCCAGAGAAGCTGGGTTAGCCTGTCCAGTTTTTGGAAGGTATCTACAAATTTCAACTGCTTTCTTCTCTCATTTCCTCTGCTGCATCCCGTGAAACAGATACTTTCTCTCCAGTGCTCAATATAACCAAATATAATCAACAGCTGGTTAAATTATATTATACAGCTTTATTAAATATAATACGCTGGATGAGTAGAACAAACTCACAGTGGAATGGGTCACATCTGTGGGATATTTTTCTCAAGTGCTGCAATTACCATGGTTAGGATGGGTTATGGTGAGGCAAAAGTGCCAGAAGACAGTGATGTTTATGAATACCTGGCTTGTGAATAGATGGCTTCCTGAAGGAAGCCATTGACCTTCCTCTTGGCCTTCTAAAAAGTGTAATATGGATACAGCTATTCACACTTTAGTGAACAGAATGACACTGGACATAAAAGTACAGAACCTACAATAACCTGGTTAGCATTGCATGTAGAATTTATTCTATTTAAACTCAGCTATTTAACAGAAAGGTCTGCAAGTTTGGAGAGGGCGGGGCAGGAGGGTGTTATTCAATTGAGAGCACAAACTGCAGAAATAGAAACAGGAGATGGGGGATTAGGACCTAATTTTAAAAATTCCTCTATGATTGGGACTTAATTTTATTTGAGGTTCTATGATTGTTTGTTTTTGGGAAAGGGGAGGAAATTAACAAAATGGAAGAAAATGGATTTGACAAATACCAATATGCTTCATCTACAGTTGCTTAGCTGTTTTATTTTTTTTTCCTGCGTACTATTTAATGCACTTATAAATGAGGAATTTTTTGACACACACAGAATCTTTAAAAGAATCTGAAACCACTGGATCTTTATACAAGGTAATGTTCACAAGGGGAGCCAAATATCTCAAACAGGATGGTTGGTCAATGCCTGGATGGTGCTGAGGGAATTTTGAGGGTCCTTGCAATGGCACCTTCAGCTGTTCGGAGTGAAACTGCCCAGACCTCTGTTCTGACACTCAATTCTTACACCCACTCCACCTGTGGCCTTACTACATAAACACATCTCTTATCTATCTTTACCATACACAAGAGACTTTCCCACCTGACCATTTCTGCACCTGCTAAAGGAGTTTTCACTGGCTATTGGAAATGTCTTATTGATGTCCAATTTGATCAATTCTGCAGCAGGAATCACCTCAAGAAGCTTCGGGAAAGGTCAAATTCTCCACTCTCAGTGTTAATCAACACATTTGAGCATAGAGATTAGTCCAAACACAGTTGAAGCTGCTGGGAAAATGCTTCAGGACAGGCTGAAATTCCCACCCGGAGCATTCCTGTGCCAGATAATCAGATGCTTTGTGGTGAAGCAGGCTAGGGGTTAAGTTCAACTTGTCTTGAGTCCCTCCACTGATTCAGATCGGTCTATTATCTAATCTATGCAGCTGGATGAGGAGTTCCTGGGACACCCAGGGAACTCATGTCTGAAGTGCACTGGGTTTGCACAGCGACAGGACTGAGCTGCACCATGGTTGCACAATGAATTTGAGCTTCATATTTATAACTGTCACACATGTATTTTAAAAATGTAGAACAAAATTTTTTGCCCTTTCCTCAAGGAGATATTCTATTTCAAAACATCAGGGTGAAGCATTTCCCCAAGTTTAATTTTCTCCATTTATTTCAGCTAAAGGCTGAAAAGGAATTCTGTCTGGTTAGGTGAATTTTTCAGTCTCTCACAAATACCATTTTTCAGCAGATTTACTACTCATTGAAAAACTCTACTCTGGAATTACTCTGCTTTGTCTTATAATCCAAAACTGCTTGTGAAGTAGATCATGTGCTGTTGGTCTGTTTCTCAAGTGTCAGGAAGCATAGTGCTTTAAATAAAGTATTCAGCTGCTGTTCTCTATTTCGAGAATTTATGACGTGGACCATTTTCCTAACCACATCATTTCACTGCACCACACTTACCAAAGGAATAGCTAAAACATATATACCAACTATAACCAAACTTTCCTGTATATTTATACTTCAGGATATTGAGGATACTCTACCACTGCTATTAGGATTCTGACTTTAGTAAAGTTCTGTGTAAATACTATGTGTGTTTTTTGTCTTGAGTAACTGTACATTTTGTTTATAATTAGAGCACATTTTCACTTGCTGTAACAATATCTTTTTTCATCACTTCATTTTTTAACATTTTCCTGTTCTTTCAATTAAAGACTTTCACTATCCTAATTTTATCAACTACAATCTCAACATTTAGCCTGAAGCATTCAAATGAATGAAATGGTTCACTTCTCCTCAGCACTGTGCTCAGCGTGTCTGTAACTGGAAAGGTGGATGCTCTTTGTCTGTATTGAGGTTTCAAGCAGAGGCTACATTTTACTGAAATTTCACTCCTTGTTCCTGCTGTAGACAAAGCATTACTCACCTAGGGAAGGCAGATAGGGAGCTCTCCCATTGTCACATGCAAAATTTTTCAAAAGTTATATACAGATGCACACCCTGGAAATCAGGTTTGCCCACTGCCTGCCTTCTGCCTCTCCCGTAGCAAAAGTCCCAGTTTCCAATAGTCAGTTCTTGTCATTCCTTAACACATTTTAGTTAAAAAAAAAAAAAAAGTTTAACCATGACCTATTCCCACTACTTAAGCTAATATGACTTCTTGTAACTGAAATGGGGGAAGTAGCACCCACACAATCATTTCTGCTAGAAAATAAGAGCCAGTCAGCACTGATGCACAGTAATCTCCTCACAAGCAGAGCTGGGCTGAAAAAAGTACATCTGTTCCCAGCCTGAGCTATGCTCTGCAGAGCCCCATCCACAAAATTAGCCATGCTTTGCTATGCATTGCTATGGAAGAGTTTCAGCTTACTTTTGTATTATTATGAAACCAGTAATTGCCATGACTGTGAAAACATGAGTGAAATATGTTCACTGCAAAGATAAACACCTGAAATTACAGCTCTGAGGATATGGCTTTTCCCTGACTTTCCAACAGAACGTTAAATCTGAAACCTAACTACCTCTATTTCAATGGGGGCATTGTTAGCTATTTTACTGCCGAACATTGTAACAAATCCAGCAAACTTGTGCTAAAATTCCAGAGATGTTCAAAATCATCTGTGTCCTGAGATGGCTGTTAAGGGAAAACTATCAAGCTATGGGAGGCTGCATTATATCCTTGGCGTGAAAAAAATGGGAAATGGGCTGAACACAAAATAAATAGAGTTCTTCAAGAAAGCAGATATTATAGACTTGTGCCTGCAAGTATTATTCTTCTTACATAAGTTACTGCAACTTGAACTTAAATTCAGTTCCTGTTAAATCAGCTCAGATTTTTCAGCAGCATAACAAAACTCTGGTGTCTTACCACAGTCTCTGGGTCTAGTTGGTCAGAGAGTATGCAAGGAGATGATCTCACACCAGCACTGATAACAGCTACCTCTCCTTTCTCAGTTTGCATCCCCAGATTGCACTAACATCTAATTTTTGGGAAAATGAACTCTGCTGTTTCAAAATCGATGCAATAAGTTGGCACCAATGACACAACAACACACATAACCAGTCAGAAATTGGACTCTGAACCATTGCTTGTGCTACCACTCCACTTTGCAGCATTCAAAAATTGTATAGAATAAAAAAGATTTAGCACTTTGTATTTGCCAAGTGCAAATACATTATTTATTAGGAAAGTTCTTTAAAACTGAGTTAATAATCACCTGCTGGACAGATTTTTTACTTGCTTCTAGAGAAAGAGAAAATGTAAAAGACATCTTTCTGCATAAAGAAATATAGTATAATCTGCTCTGATAGTAACAGCTTTTTCAATTAAAGCTGTTCATATTAGCAGAAGCCTATTTTACTTATTCATTCAGCCTGCTGGCTGAATAAAAGTTAACATCTACACCACAGTGGGAATGGTCTGAAGAACTGCTCAGTTTCTAAGTAGCAAGTCAGTATATAGTGGAGTTACAACTTACAGGTTTCAGAGATAACATGGAATATTGCATTTTGGAGAACCCATTGGGAAGGTAAAATAGCCTAGGACCAGTGATATTTTCTCATAAACCTACCCTTAATTGTATGCATGCTGCCCTTGGAGGTTGCGGGATGATAAAACTTGATTTTAATTGGGACAAAATGAGCAATCTAGTGAGCAAAATCTGAGTTGTCTTAGGTGTGTTAATGCTGTTCTGAGTTACAGCCTTGGAAATGAGAGACTGACTCCTCATGAACACACCATGAAAAAACCTAATAGCCATTATGTCTTTTCTCCTTCCTTCTCCAAATGAATGTCCCTTAATAGAGAGCTCACGGCTCATTCTGTTTATAGGAAATGACTTTCACATACAGCACAAGAAGATGTTCTCCCTAAATTGCAGAAACAGATGTAGGAACAAGCTGAACAGTTACAGATTCATGTTAAACCAATATGAGTGACTACAAACAGATTACCAGCAATTTATTTAAAGCATTAGAAAAGCTATTTGCTTTGATTTATATGAATATAGGATCAAATGGGTTTTTCATACGAACCTTACATAACCTAGGCCATGTCTGCAGAACAGGAGAAACACAGGCAAATGGAAAGACAAATTCAACAGAAAAAGTCATGAACTTAAAGAAAATATTTGATTTGCTAATGAGTCACTGTTACCTGATCTCTTCTTTTGCCAGGTTCTTGCTCATTAACAGAACTAGCTTTGGATTTCCAAGCATTTCCAAGAGCAGTTTTATTACACTCCACTTGTGTGTGTATCATTCTCCCCTTATGCAAAAGTATTTGCAAAGAATTAATCTGTTAAAATACATTCTAATTTTATAAGGGAGAATCAGCCATCAATCACTGTGCTCATCTATGCTGCCTAACATAAAGCAATATTTTGGCAAAGAGGATATTTACTGTTTCTTCACTATCTGCAACCTTAAAATATTTGCTGCAATTAGGTAGTCCTCTAGCACAACCCTACAGAAATCAGCGTATTTAGAAGCCTAAATAAATAATTTTTTTAAACAAAAAGTGAGAAAATTAAATAAATTTTTTAAAGGACAGAAAGTTTATATCATCATAATAGCCATAGCACAAAAATAACATTATATTAGTTGATATTCTCTCTAAAATATTATTTCTACATTAGCCTTTCTTGCAAAATTCTGGGGGCTGCATTTCTCATCCTTGGGCTCAAATGGGCAAGATTTAGTTGTGTGCAAAGTGGGAGGGTTTTAGAAGAGATCACACTCTGAAAAATATGACTCTTAAAACACTGTATCTGCAATCATACTCTGAAAAGAAAAATATCAAAACTGTCAGAGTCAAGTCATTGGAGTTTGAATCTGGTTAGCAAAATTAAAGTTTCTGGAATGCATAAAAGAGCCTAATTAGCACAACTTAAAGGTGAGAGAAGCAAGAAATATTCCAGTCCAGTCCTCCCTTTTCTCAGTAAAACGGAATGTGCAGCCAGAAAACAAAATATGTCTGTATGGTCTATGGTTACAACTGTTTTATTTTATTTATTTTATGTGGCACTTTTCACAGAATCACAGAAAATGCTGAGTTGGAAGGAATCCACAAGGATCATCCAGTTCAACTCCTGACCCTGCACAGGACGCCCCAAGCATCCCACCATGTCCCTGAGAGCATTGTCCAAACCCTTCTTCAATTCTGTCAGGCTTGGTGCTGTGACCACTTCCCTGGGGAGTCTGTTCCACTGCCCAACCACCCTCCGGGTGAAGAACCTTTTGCTAATATCAACCTAAACCTCCCCTGATACAACTTCAGGTCATTCCCTCAGGTCCTGTCACTGTCATCACAGAGCAGAGATCAGTGCCTGCCCCTCCTCTTCCCCTCACAAGGAAGTTGTAACTGCAGTGAGGTCTCCCCTCAGTCTCCTCCAAGCTGAACAGACCAAGTGTCCCCAGCCTCACCGCACATGGCTTCCCCTCAAGGCCCTTCACCATCTTTGCTGCCCTCCTTTGGGTGCTCTCTAATAGTTTGTCTTTCTTATCTTGTGGCACCCTAAACTGCCCCCAGCACTGAAGGTGAGACCACCCCAGTGCAGAGCAGAGCAGAGCAGAGCAGAACAGGACAATCCCCTCCCTTGGCCGGCTGGTGATGCTGTGCCTGATGCCCCCAGGACAGGGCTGGCCGTCCTGGCTACCAGGGCACTGCTGACTCATGTTCAGCTTGTAACAACCAGGGCTCCCAGGTCCCTTTACACAGCACTGCTTTCCAGCCTCTCATTCCCCAGTCTGCCCATCCAGAGTTGTCCCATCCCAGGTGCAGAATCTGGCATTTCCCTTGCTGAACTTCATATGATTGGTGATTGCCCAGCCCTCTAATTTGTCGAGGTCACCATGCAGAACCTCCCTGCCCTCAAGGGAGTTAACTGCTCCTCCCAGTTTTGTACTGACTGCAAACCTGTTTAGTATCCTTTCCAGTCCTGCACCCAGGTCATTAATGAAGATGTTGAGGAGCACAGGGCCAAGGATGGAGCCCCTTGAAACCCCACTAGTGACAGGTTACCAGTCTGATGCGACCCTTTGTGCCCGACCCATGAGTCAGTTGCTCACCCATGGCATGATACGCTTATTCAGCTGAATGCTGGACATTTTGTCCAGAAGGATACTGTGAGAGACATATAGAAAGCTTCACTGAAATCCAAAAATATTCCATCAACTGGCTTCCCTTGCTCAACCTGGTGAGTTACCTTGTCATAGAAGGAAATCAGGTTTGATAAGCACCCCTAATCAAGTTATGTAAAGACACCCTCTAAAGTCAGAGAAAGCGAGCTTTGAAAGGAACCTTGCCATCAACTATTCCAGTGCCTTTCAACTTTTTAGCTCACATTTGATTTTGTGCCTCATTTCAACTGTGTGACTTCTGGGACAGTGAGGTGCTTCATGCCTCATTTGCTGCAGTAACACATACACCACAAAGGAACATATCTCTGGCTGAGAATTTTGTCTTATCCAGCACTGGTCCAAAGTCAGGATCTGCTATATCTTAATAATTCCACACAGAGACTTGTTCTATCATTAGAGTGACATGCTTTTATCTAATGTTGTACCTCAATAACCCATGCTAAATTTTAAGCTATTATTTCCTGTCATGTCTGTGGACACAGGGAACTGATTATTTCTTTCCTTTTGCTGGCAGTCCTAGAGAGCACTGTTATCATGTCCTCCTCAGTATTCTCATCTTTAGGCTAAGCAAAAAAAAATTCCTCCAATCTCACCTTAAAGGTCATGTTTTCTACATCTGTGGATTACCAGCACTCGCTCTGCTGGACTCCCTCCAGTTGGTCCATCTGTTACTGTGCACTGCTCAAAACTGGGAACAGAACAAGGTCTTAAGAATGCTGAGTAAAGCAGGAGGAGTAAAACTTAGAGCACGTCTGCCATATACCCTAGTATGTGGCTTACTTTTCACAGCGTGAGTTTCTTCACTCACATTCAGTTCGGGATTCAGTGGCGTCTGTTTAACTTCTGCTTTGCCAAGAGCGCTCTCTTTCTCATATGTATGTAATTAATTATTCCTCAGGATAGTGTTCTGCACCTCTCCTCACTGAGAAATTGTGTCCTATTTTTTTCCAGAGATTTTTTCTTCATCATGTCAAGACACCCATGGATTTTTTCAAATCTTGCTTTCAGTCTCTCAGATTTATCCTCCTAAGAGCTTGCAATGCTCTTCCAGGTTGGTGGAATCTGCAGATATTGCAGCTCTACTCCCTCTTCCACCTTGTAAGGTGATTAATGAAACTATTTCATGCACTCCAAGCCAGGAGAATCCCTACAGCAAGCAGTCTTTCTTTCACTTTGAGAATGGGTCCTTAATCCCTTAATTTATTTTTTATCCCCAGTAGTTTTGCTCTCACCTTATGACAGATTTATAAACCCCATTTGCTACTAAGAGTGTCCTGTTAGACAAGATCAGTATTTTATTAGAGTCAAGTTATATAACATCTCCTCTCCTGGTCACTGGTTTTTCCTAATTATACATGCAGATTATTCTTGTCTAACATAATTTGATGTCCTCAAGTTATACTGACACGGTGCTTATCATACTGTTAGACTCCTACCTCTATTAGTTTCACCAGTATTTTCCTGGTAATGGATGATCATCTGAATGGCCTATAGTTTACCCATCGTCCTTTGACCATCCTCAGAGGTCAGAGAACTACAGCCACTTCTTAGGTCTTATATGGGAAATTTAATCAAGAACAATTGATCTAACTTGAGTGACCTCTGAACTGTCCTTTTCCATTCCACACAAGTTCTTCCCCTTAGCTCCTGTTAATTTGCTAGACATTTCTTCATGTCTAATCTTCTTGATGGAGACTGATGCAAAAACTGCCCAAAGTCCTAAATCTTTATATAAATGCTATAATCTGTGTCTAGCCACTCATAATCCCCTATTTATGGTGTTTCTCCCTTCTGAAGAAGATTCAGGTCTTGAAAAGCCAAACTTTTAATGAGATTTCAATCTGTCTTGAGAAGGTACACACTGCTTGGATATGGACAAGTTGCTGAGACAATTTTAAAGACACTATAGGAATACATACAATTGAAAGGCTGAACAAGACC
Source organism: Orthonyx spaldingii (assembly GCA_013397795.1). Lineage (NCBI taxonomy): Eukaryota > Metazoa > Chordata > Aves > Passeriformes > Orthonychidae > Orthonyx > Orthonyx spaldingii. The sequence continues at coordinate 1,763,828 of VZTJ01002120.1, read as the reverse complement.
TCTCATACAACATAAACCCTGCACACAGGGAAAGGAAAAACTTTGTAATATCTTTTAATAGACACAGTGTTGAAGACAGCTTTCTTGAAGAGTAGCCTACACAATTGGCTTGGAATCACCAGTGCAGATAAATAATGTAGATTTATTACTTGGCTCATAATTCAAGTAGAATAAACTGAATTACAAAATTAATGTCTCAAAAGACTTTTCTGTACCAAACTGTTGTAAATTCAGAGCATGTACTCCAAGGAATCAAGTGCATTAATGGTTGATAGAACATGGCTTACAGCTTTGAAGGTATGAGAAGGTGAATAAACTGAAAATGCAATTCTCTACTCTCTGAAAAAATAGCCATGCAAAGTAAACAGTCATAAATACTAGAAATTCATCTGTCCCCTGAGATAAAAGTACTGATCATGGTAATAGGAGCATTATAGAAGGTGCAAAGTAGAGGATGGCAGAAGAGAAATTAATCAGTCTGTTATTGTCATTGGCTTAAGAACCAAAGAGCTACTGCAACTTCTACAGATAAAGAACATGAAGTTGTTGGAAAAGCACCCTTTGAGTGATGCAACTGAGATTCGAGACAGCCGCAGAAGAGAGAAAGGCATTTAAAATGAAAAATCACGTTCCCATATCAGACAAGTTTTCATTCTCTCTGGATCCAAGTAAACACTATTGCCAAATGGCTCGAAGTACAGGGAAAATATCCAAATCAAGGCACCCTTACATTAGCTTTCCACCAATACAACTTGATGTAACTTCCACAGGGACACAGCTCTGATGTATTGCAAATATATCAGTCATTGTAGTAACTTTCAAAAACAGTTCAGAAGTGCCAAAGAGAACTTGGAGATGAAATTCCTGTTTTCAGTAGGAATTCAAGCAGGCAGGAGATTGCATTTTATGCATTTTTACATAAAAACTTCCACTCCAAAATTTCTAGCATGAAGCAGACACCCTGAGGTCACTGGGATTTGTCTAAGAGCAATGATGACAACTCAGTCAGAGATTTGTCCCTGCTGGCTGCATTGGAGCCGCCCAGCTGCCTGCTCCTGAGGCTGGATTCAGCCTCCTCATGCACAGCTGCGTGCCCACAACCTGCCTGTATGCACACATCCTTTTTGGGGGAAAAAAATGACTGGCACACAGGGGAGTCCCACCAGTAGCATCTGCTCACAAATTTGGAAAGTTTGGATAGCTCAGATTTCAAACCACAAGACAAGTTGCTCTAAGGAGAAGGTAAACTGTTCTTACATACATTAATTCAAATATAAGAAAATTATATTTCCCTAAGGGGATGTGTTCATAACAGCTACTGTAATTAAAATTCTTTAAAGCTGAGGTGACAACAACTGACCAAGCAAAGCAAGCTGACATGTATCAGAAGTACTGTTTTTAAGAAATCCCTCATCTCTGCCTTGATTAGATGTCAGCAAACACTTCTGAGAGTAATTTTTCAATAGCACAGGAACACAGTCAATGGCTGTTCTCAGCCTACCAGAGAATGAACCTATTTCTAGAAAGGAAAAGAGAGAGAAAAAAAAAAAAAAAAAAAAAAAAAGTTAAAAAAACCCCAAAACAAACCAAGAATCCCTGACTTCAAGGATATATGGGGCTTCCCTGGGAAGTTTGCTTGAGTGAACACATTAGAGTCATTGAATGCACCACAGAGCAATGCTGAACAGAAGGCAAACAGGCGAGACCTCATCCTCTCTCCAGAATAAGGAGCTTCCCCTGACTGCCAACAGCGTGATCAGGGGGAGGCTCTGCCATAAGGAGTGGAAAAGGCTCAACCGTGCTGCCACTAAGTGAGAAGTAGAAAGTGTTACCAGAGTATGGCTCTGTTAATTGCAGTGGATTTGCTGCTATTTACTGTCCCCACTTGAACCAAGTGGGTATCTGCAAATCTCCATACTTTATGTCCCAAACTGCTCCGTAAGTTTTGAGTTCAGGTAACTCATTGACTTGTGTGGGTTTGCCCCAGCTCTACACCAGCCTGCTGAGGACAGTAACATTAAAAGACTTTTGTGGCTGTAGTCCCTTGCTACAGCACTTCAAGAAATTTTGATGAAAACCTGCCCCTAGGCAAGGACTACACAAGTGCTGGAATACAGAGATAAAGCAAACACATCACAGGCTTTACAAATACATGAACTTTGGACAAAGCATCCTGTTGGGGTCTAACACACATTACTGTGCACTGAGGAAATAGAAGATGTGATTTTGGGGGGGGTTTTTTGTTAATTTGTGGAGCAAATAAATACAAAATGCAACATCATAAAAATATCTTTTAAAAAATTTAAAAGATATTTCAGATAATGTATAAACTTTGATTTATGTTGGTGCTTTTCTCATTGATTTGAAGTAAATTTGAATGACCAAAGTTTTCTACTTTTCCAACTGAAAAGTCACTTTGACATGGAAAATCACTTTTCTTTTCTAATGCTGAAGTATTTTTACACTTTAAAAAATTGCTTTAGTTTTTCTGCTGAGCTTAAATTTTCAAATACCGCTGTGTGTCCAAGAATCATTTACCACAGAAAGGCACAACTTTGACAGGAGAAAATTGACCATTTGCATTAGTTTGCCTTGTATATGCTGTTGGGGCACGAAGAGGCACTTTGTGCAAGAAGAGTCTCAAGCTGGTGAGTTTATATCACAAGTCAAGCAAAGAGCAGCTTGTATAAACAGCAGATGCTGACCTTTTCACTCAGTGAGAGGGGGATTCATCTCCATCTCAACTGGTCACTCTGGCTCCATTTATAGCCAATGGAGACAAATGAGTAGTTTAGGACAGAATTCACAAAATCTCTTTCAAACATCTAAATTAGGATGAGATGAAATGTACCTTAAACCAAGCTGCTTTCTACCCCAATCATAAGAAAAAGCTGCTTTACCCTCCCTAACTATAAGACAAGGATAAGCTGTAGGTCAGATGCAGACACCTACATTTAGGCTGATGAATCCCACCCATCAAAGCCCAGTGAAATCTCTGTGACTGTCTGCTGAGTTCACTGGGCACCAAAAGGGAATCAGTGCCTGTTAAGGAAGCATTTAGCTGCATTTATTACTCCCAAATCATAAGTGTATTTATTTTGGGGTTTTTTTTATACCAGGCCACTAAGTCTTGCATATTGATAATTACATAGCATTGCTTCTTAATGGCATTTGCAAAGATGTAATGACAGGCAGACAGCTGTAAGAGGTCACACATCTTTTCAACTGAAAAATCAAGTCTTTTTTCCCTTGTTGACTGTGAGAAGTCTACAGGACTGATTCAGGACCCTGCCAACTCAAAGATAAAGTCCCCTGTGACTGCAGCCAGTGCTGCAGCAGACTTTAAAAGTGTGGGTGGGGATAAAAAAAAACCACAATTTTTCTGTTTTGCAAAGCATTCCAGAAACAAATTCACTACTAGCACTCAAATCTTTTGTTTTTCCCCAGAGCTCCCACAACACTCCCACTCAGAAATAATTATTAGCTGGAAGCTCATTCTGGCTTTTACCATTCCAAATGAACCTGACAAGCAATTTCCAAAGGAATTTATGTGCTGCTGTATTTCCCTAGGCTATGTTTTAAAAGTGTGATCCCCTTTATTGCCTTTTGAGAGAGTTTAAGCAACTTTACCAGGCCCCTTAGGGAGTATTGGTGGACACTTTGTGAACAGAACAAGAAGCGATGCCATCCTTTCTGCAGGAATTCTCATTACTTCACCCCACTCATTAGAGCAGTGAAAAAAGGGCATCTGTGAAAGTTATTTTAGATAACCACTGGTTTAGCTTAACAATATTGTATCTGCTTTCCAGATGTTATTTAAAATAATGTTGGCATAGTGAGAGTAACATGAATAGTTATAAAATACATATAGAACACAATTTATTGCAAACCACTCTGTGCACAAATAACACCTGACCCTACCTTTTTAGTTAATTTTACAAATTTGACATAGAAAGAATGTCATGTGATATAAGTGATCAGGCTATCCAAGCTAAAGAAGTCAAATATCTAAAGTTACCTGCTATTTGAACAGATTAGAGGCAAATGTATAGGCTCACATATGTTTACATGAAATCTTCACTAAACATTTTCAATTAATAAAAAAATAATTTGTTTTGGCCTCTTCAAAGGTAAGAATTAAAAGCCTAAACTTGTACAATGAATTACTTCCTAAGAACAGTTCAAGACTGTTAGGCATGAATGGAGTTTGTATCTGTTCCATGGGCACACCTGTATGTAATAAAGAGTTATTGCTTGTAATAAATAATTGGAGAAAATAATAATTACACTGAAAATGACAGACTATTGCAATTATCATACCTAATCATACCTAATTACATCTATCTTTATACATATGTGTGTACATACAAATATATGTATAAATATATTTCTCACATACCTGTGAAATACATTAATTTCAGTTATCAAAAATATGCAGAGGAAGTCAAATGATAAAGGGTGTTGAAGGGATCTAACCAAAGCCAATAAGTAGCAGCTGAGTTAGGATGGGAATTCAGACGTGGTAAGTGAAGTCCTAATCCAGAACAATGTGGGCAAGCATATTTCTGTTGAAAAGCCAATATGTATTACTCTTATTGCTAGACAAAACTGTTCCTGCAGGACATCTAATCAGGGCTGGCCATCCCCATGTTATTAAACTCTCTTACTTTCCAAAACATGACAGCAAAACCCATATCATGAGGAGAATATTGCTTGGCCTGTTCTAAAAGCTCTGACCATATAATTGTTAGCAATAACAATAGTTGATCAGAACAAAAGTGGCAGCCAGGGACCCTTTAACAGCAAGGACAGCCTTCAACTCAGCCCCACCCATCCTGTTCTGCCATACAGAAGTGTTTCCTCCATCCAACACTTGCCGTTTGCTTCCATTTGACCCACAGAGAATATTTTTGCTACAGCTGCCTCCAGGAGGGTAAGTCCTTTCACTCAATCAACAGAGGTTTTGCATTTGATATCCGAGGCACACTCTCCAGTGGTGTCCTACATAGCAGGGTTACATAGCGATCGTGCTTCCATGCTGAGCTAGGCACCCTATGGAGACATCATTTGTTTCCCCAGGCAAGACACTATTACACATAGAAACGAAAAGTGCCTTCAATTGAAAAGATATTTCACACTTTTCCCAAGTGCATGAGGGACAAACCTACAGAAACGTAATTTAGTAGGATTTTTTTAATGAGTCCTATGATAAATGTTTTATGGCCAAAAAAGAAAGTAAAAGCCAATTGTATGTTGTGAGGCCAAAGAACATGTGAGTTCCCAAATTAATTCATAGGTCTCCCTTGAACAGCAATCCTTAATGCCCTCTCTTAAATTGCATCTCTTTATTTTGAGAAAATGGATTTACTGATTCCTTTGCTAGAAACCTGAGAATGGCATCACCAATCACTTTGTGAGACACCTACATGCCAGCAACATTGGGTTATATAGTGACTAACAGCAGAGACTCCTTCTATACCTAGGAAGAGCTTAATAAAATTGACTTAACAGATATTTTTTATTATTCCAAAGAACAGTGTTGATAGTGAGATTTTTTTAGCTAACCACACCTCACTTGACAAATTATGAAGAAATCCATTTTTTTCCCATTAGTCTCACCCTCATCAGTGGCTCAGCTGAGGTCAACTAGCCCTTCACTTGTAGTTAATGGTACACAACCTTTGTCTACTGATTTTTCTCTATCAAAGCCTAAAAGAAGAAAAATCAATGGTCCTTATTTCAAATTCAAAGGAAAATACTTTAAATGAAAAACTCATCTCGAAAGACACCATGAATATATTTGGGAGAGCGTGCCTTAGTCTGATGACAACTCGATACAAAGGCCATAATCAGAGTAGTGCTGAGCATTTGGAAAATCCACAGTGCAAAATCTTAGTTCTGTGAGAATATTACTGGTAATTTTAATGAGGTCTAAATGTCATATTTGGATTTTTATCTGGAGATTTAAGATCTCAGTGGTGGTTTATATCAATGTAATAATATCTAGATGAAATACTTCAAAACTTAAAATACTTTAAATTATGAATGTTTCATTGTCTTTTTGTACTACCGTATGAGGTTCAGAGTGTGTGTTCCACCCACCTCCATTCCCTTACCTGACAGAAATTCACCATTTCCACAGTACAGATTGTGACTTTTAATAGAAATATATAGATGCATGCTGAGTCCCACAGAGAGTCACGTCCTCACACTCTCTCTTTCTACCACACATGTACAGGCCATCCATGTAGGACATGTCAACATAGAATTAAGGTATCAAAAGACAATTTAATAATTTTATAACAAGGACCACCTTATTGTGGGAAACTGGTCGTAATTTTACACTGTTGTTGAGTTTCAAGGGGATTTAACTACCTCTCTAGACAGAATTATTAGCTGATAATAAACATCATAATTCAGGCCAGATTCATCCTTACAAACTCCTGACACTCAGATGAGGCCTGTCTCTCAGCATATCCCTCTTTGGTCCACAGCAACCAAAGTGCAGTTTGGACCTCTGCTGGGTAGGATTAACCTTGTATCATTTCCATTGGCCATAACCAAAACCTAGGATGGTCTGGTAGGGTTCCTAAAGAGTCACCAAAGGTTGGATTGGAGGAATCTGGATCTCTGTACACCAGATGGCTCTGAAAGGAGCACAGATCCATCTCGCCGAACTGAACGTTAGGTATCAGTGCTAACACAGCAGCATCACAGCCAACAGAGGAATATGAACATTTCCACCAGGCAATTTTTACTGGCCCAGGTGTATTCCCTGACTCTCTGTGCGGAGACACAGAGACAACAGTACAAACGGCCTTCTGCTTCTCCTTCACAGAACCATAGAATAATTAAAATTGGAAAAGACCACTAAGAACAAGAAGCTCTATCATCAACCCAGTACCACCACCATGTTCACCATTAAACAGATCCTCAAGGGCCACATGCACAGGATTTTTGAACACTTTCAGGGATGAGGACTCCTCACTTCCCTGAGCAGCCCATTCCAATGCTTTGCAACCCTTTCTCTGAGGAAATTTTCCCTAATATCCCATCTAAACCTCCCCCGGCACAACTTGAGGCCATTTCCTCAGATGAAGGAACTAATACAGGATTTTAGATTTGTATTCCTGGAATTGCTGTGAGATTTGTAAGTTCAGTCCAAGCATCTCTGCAGATCTAGCCGAAGGGTGTATTCTTTCAATGTCTGCGTCAACTGAATTCAAATAAAACTAAGAGTCGGGTGTTCTTCCTCTGGATTTTTACTCAGCTATGTCCATTTAAGCTCACACACCCTATTTGCAAGATTCTTTCAGACTTCAAAAGATGCTGAAACTTTAACTGATAATTTACACAAGAAAGGTCTATAAGAGCTGCATGTAATAAGGATAATCCAGATATAAAAACCATAGCAAAAATTTTGGCAGCCAAATTAATAACTGGTATAACTCTTCAAAAATGCCTAAGGCTTTTTAGAACCACAAGTCCTTTTCCACAGTTTGTCCTTTAAATTTTCTGCATGCATTATGAGTAAAAAGGATATATTATAGATAGGACTTAGCTAGTCATAATACCAACACACTCCTTTGGCCACAATGAACAGTAATCTCTTTTTTATGAGTGGTATCGAATAGATATTTGCTTGTATTAAATGGACCATATTTTTTAATATTTTTTATTTGGGAAGGGTGTTTTAGTCTGATTATAATCTTTTGTGTTAATCTTTTCTCCAAGATGTTCAGACATTACAGTGCACATTATTCTGAAAAAAATAAGGCAAGAGTGACCATCAGGCCAGGTAACATCAACAACTTGCAATGAGTGGATGGACCTGGACTCCATTTTTATACCAGTCATAGGAAGGATTGTCCCTACTCAAAATAATTTAAGGTCCAAAGTTCCCATCCAGAAATGTATTTAGATTTTCCTGCTTCCACTGAAATCAATACCAATTACAAACTTACATGACCTTGTAGATCTGGTCTCAGGTAGTTACCGTGTTGTATAAGGAGTCAGAGACTAATGTAAAAATGTACAGAGATTATTAGTTCCTATCTAACTGATCTTATCTTACCCTATCTTAGTGAATTTTTTTTTTTTTTGGTTTTCCTCAGTTTCGTCTTGCCTTGTAATACAAGATTAATTGCTTCTAGCCCAAATATCACCAATAATAATACCATAACTTTTTTCGAAATGGATGGACAGATGGATAATAGATCTTTTCTTAATGGACTACAAGTACATTGAATACTTAGGGATTTGTTTAACCTCACATGATCACTACATGAATAAAGTAAATTTTGTGGAGGTAATTAATCAGCTTCAGGGGAAAAAAAGCTTGCACCTTTATTCATTATCTTACTGGAAAGAGCCAATGAAACATGAATTGATTACCTGGAATACACTATTTTTCCTAGATGCTGCCAAGTATGGTTCTTTCTTCAGTTAAGTAGAAGCATGACTTCTCTTGTTTGGACCAAAAAGACATTGAATTTGCATTTCAAATTCATGCAAAAATCAATGCAGCCAAGAGACTTGCTAAGTCCATATCTCAAACTTGTATAACCTGGCTGTAGTTTGAAATAGAGGGATATCCACTACTAGTATAAGACTAAGGCAAAAGAAGTTCAGTCTGGAAAATAACTCTTGATAAATTAACTGAATTCCCCCTACATCCCAGGATCCATGAGAAAATATTTGAAGTAAACTAGAATCCAAAAAGATACACAGATTTTGTCAAAATATTAATTTCCCTGACCTATAGATTTAAAGTCTGTCAAATAAAAGTATGGCCATGAGCATCTTTCTCCCTGGGCTATGATGGATCAGCCTTACAGTGAAACACACCCGAGTTGTCAAGCCCTATGGTTGTTTACGGGCACGTTACCTATTGGAACAGAGCATTTGAAATAATTCTTATGGGCCAGATCCAAATTCCACAATTTTTTTGTATGTTTCTATATAACAATCTCTATACTTTTACTCACCAATAAACAGTGCAGCACATTCTGCTGAAACAACTGCAGCGAGGAGGCACAGAGGCAGGTCTGATGTAGATAAGTAAAAGTGAGGTGCAGGTCCGTGCTCCACACAAACAGCGAGCTGCAAAAAAGATGTAGACCCCAGTCTCCGTATGAGTGGAGGCATAGCTTATCACAAGATCCACAAAGAGTGGCAGCATTTTATTGTTCTAAAGACAACGAGAACTCCTGTGAAGCACAGCACTGAAGAGTAGGCCTGACGGGGGAGGATGGAGAGAATAAAATGGAGTAATCAGAGGACTGAAACCACTGACACTCCTTCTTTCCTCACCTCAGTAAATCTTCATATGAGTATTTTGTAGCCATACAGTAAAATAGTCATTTTACAAAACATCTGAAATATTCAGTCATTTCATGAAATGCCCATTTCAATCCCAAATACAATTAAAATTTTCAATTATTCCAGAAAATTGCCAAATATTGTAGATAGACGCTGTGGAACATGCCAAAAAATAGTTTCTCTTGGATCATGGGACAAGTGAAACAATGCTTTTATTATGTTTATTTTTAAAGCTATAGACTCATATTTGTGCCTAAAGCTACACAGCAATACACATCACAGAGCTAACATTTATTTTCAAAATTGAGACTATTTCAGAAAGTTATTTTTTTCTGTACATTTTACAAAATAACGACTTTTTTGAAAACACCCTAAATCAGATTGCAGGGGTTCAGAGAGAAGAGGAAGGAGGTTTGCTGAAGGCATTCCCCCTTCGGTGATAACCCGACAGTTTAATCCTTGCAACCCACACTTACCTGCTAAAGAAAGACCTCCTGTCAGCAGCACGTGAATGAACAACCCAAGAGAGCAGCTGATGGTGTGCTGGACTCCATCAATGAGCACTTGAATCAGGTGGAGACCATGGTCCCTCCCAGCTGCAAAACCTCTGAAGAGTGCTGCTATTATGGCAGAGTACTCGCTGCCTGTCAAAATAAGGGAAGATCTATTTGCCATAGGAGTGGAAGGAAAACGGGTGTGGATCCAGTGACAGGTCCACCAGAAGCAACGCAGATTGATGAGACTTCTGCCCTTGTGATTCCTTTTTTATTATTATTTATTTTTAATTGATTATGGACAAGAAATTAAGCTTCAGATGTGACCTGAGACCCTGCTGTATGCCTGGAAGGATGAGAGTGAATTGGCTTTATCCAGGTCAATCTTACCATCTCACAAATTCACAGAATCATAGAATCATTAAGGTTGGGAAAGATCTCTAAGATCATCAAGTCCAAGCATTAACCCAGCACTACCAAGTCCACCACTAAACATGTCCCTAAGTGCCACATCTAAAGGTCTTTTAAATACCCTCGGGTACAATGATTCCACCATTTCCCTGGGCAGTCTGTTCCAGTGCTTGACAAGTCTTTCAGCAAAGAAATTTTCCCTAATATTCAATTTAACCTCCCCTGGTGCTATTTGAGGCCATTTCCAGTCATTCTGTCCTTTGTTCCCTGGGAGAAGAGATCCCACCTGGTTGCAACCTCCTTTCAGGGAGTTGTAGAGAGCAAGAAGATTCCCCCCTAAACCTGATTTTCTCCAGGCTGAGCCCCCCCAGATGCCTCAGCTGCTCCTTATCAGACTTGTGGTCCAGACCCTTCATCAGCTTCTTTGTCCTTCTCTGGACTCCCTCCAGTACCTCAGTAGCTCAGAGTCCCTCATGTTCCAGCCCTTCCTAGAATTTTTGACTCCTAGTATGTCCTGATTATCTGAAACTGAAAATGAACCTGCTACTGTCCTGAAGCACCCCTGGATATAAGCAGGATTTTGGTGCTGTATGGGAGCCAAACAGAAGTGACTTCCACCTGAAGAACAGTTTCTCCTTCACACTCCAGCAGTGAACAAATTGGAAAAAAATAGCCTGTGAAGAATACAGATATTAAAAGGAGACAACCTACTCCAAGACATTTTCAGCATAAAAAAATTCCCAGAAGGAGAGTCAACAAAAGGGCACGTGGTCCCATGGCTAGGGAATTTCAAAGGACTGAAAAATGCATGACTGCTCTTTTGCTCTGTATCACTGCTGTTGTTTATTAATTCCCTGAATAGTAAGAAGTGGCTAGAGACATTATTTCCCACGTAACCACAGTATGAAAGCACATGGATAATGCCAGAATTCACCTTCTGTCAGTTTATAAAACCAAGTGAAACAGGCATATGATCCAGAACACCTGTAATGCCAGTCAGATGGCAAAAATGCCTGAAACCCTTAATTATTTCATGAAAGGACTGATTTCACAAGATGACAGTAATAAGCACAGACACACAGAGACATACATAGATTTTAAAATACTGCAGTGTATACTTATGTGTATATACATGCACGCCAAACTAAACACACAGCAGCCAGTTGTTAAAGGAATTGGTTATTTCCCAGTGCCACCAGCTGTCTCCTGCCTCTGCAATGTTGGCTCAGTACAAACCAATGACCCTTGTGCTATAGAGAACAGTTTGTCTTTTTGAAGTTTGATTTGTCAGCGAGGATAATACTGCCTTAGCTTTTGCACTGTCCTCCAAAGTGTTCTTTTGGGCTCCCCAACACCTGGAGAGCAATGAATCAAAATCATTCAGGTTCCAGTTCCAGTCACAGCCATGGCTGCACATCACATAAAATGACTCTTTGGTTGTTGTTGTCGTTCTTTAAAATGTCATTTTCTACAGCATGAAAAAAAAAAGTTTCGAAATTTTCAATCCATTTTTCCACTTCTTTCCTGAAGTAACTTGGCAGTCCCAGGTTTCTTATCTCATGCTTCACAAATTAAATACAATGGAAAGACAAGAGCTTTTCATTTTAGGAGAGTGATATCATTTACGCTTTTATTTATTATTTTATTTTCACTTCAGTCACAACTTTTTATATTTCCTCTTGTTACATTTTAGGCTAACAGAGATAATCTAAGATGACTATGTGGTTTTCCCAAGCCATAGCCTGTCAGATTGCTGAATTATCAGTAACTAGTCAAGCAGCACAGTAGAAACAGATCACATATGCCAATTTCCCCCCTTCTTGGTAACCATTTTCCAGTCACTGGAGGAAAGTGCACAGTCCAATCTCTCTTTTGCATGATCAAAGTTAGTTCAAATCTATAGCTTAGCAGATGCCCTTGGGCACCAGGTGGTCCAATCAATTATATCTGAGAAACCAATAAGTTCTGTATCAATCTGGAGATTCTTTGCTCTCTAACTTGTTAAAAGAACACATTCTCTTTTCTCCTATTTTAATGAAATTTCAGACTGCCAACCTTCTTTAAAAATAATCTCAAAAAAATACAGCATTGAAACTGCTTTCTAACAGATTATCTAGAAATCTAACATCAGTTTTTGGCATCTGGAAACAAAATATGGGATGAGAAAATATGCTGAAAATATCCAAATATCATGCACATTGGCATCTGTGTATTCAAGCTATTCCAACTGGAGGTATTCTGACTTACAACAGGAAATCCTCCCCAGATTTATCATGTCAACACAGATCAGAAGGGAGCACAACCTGTGCTGTCAAAAGCACTTAGAAACACCCTAAAGACAATAACCACAAAATTAATGTCACATAACTACACAGAGAAGCCACAACTCCTTGATGAATTGCTGACTTTTTTGGTGGGTTTTTTTTTTTCCTTTTGAGAAATGAAACAACTGTTGAAACAACAAATATTTGAGTGGCATCCATCTTTTTCACAATATAACTATGATTCACAGTCACTTGGCCATTAACCTCAGAGTATCTATTGACAGTCATGCCTCCAGGCAGAAGTGATGTTTTGCTTTTAACAAAGTGGACAGAAAGTCCAATCATTTGCATTCCATCCCCACTTCCACAAGACTTTCTTTGTGGACTTAGCAAGCACCACATCTTCTATATTCCTCAGTTATACCACATGTGAAATCAGGATAAGTCTTTCAGCCACTCACCAGAAATTTGTGAAGCTTAACTTATGATTAGTGAGTTGTTTTAAAGTGATTAGCTGAAAAGGAATGTATATGTAAATTATTTCCAATCTTATTTAGGGTACTGATGCTAAAAAAACAGAATGCAGCATAGACAGGTGAATATAGATATTTTTCTGTGTATAGCATTACAAAATCCAGATTCCATGCTGCAAGCATTAACAGAAGTAATGACGAATGATCTGCATTTTCTTCATTAAGGTAAGGGTTGTATATTACAGTCTAATCAATAATAGAGTCATGCTACTAAAAATGAGATAGATAATTATTTAGTGAAGCAAATAAATGGAGTCTTAGGGCTATTTTCTACCACAATTTAATTTCCCTGTATTTCGGCTTTTAGCATATTTTAAGAAATAGAAAATTCTGCATTCAGATAGAATAAGGTCTACAGCCAACTATTTCAAAAATCCCCATCCTCGAGGAGGATGGCAGCAGATATGCATGTATGGACAGCTTTAACAAATCACCTGATAATGGGGTGTGGAGTCTGCAAACATGTTGCTTTCTTCCTCAATGGATAGCTTTCCGAGTGCATTCAGGGATTATGCATCTACTTGTCGGCAAAAATAAGTTGCTGCTTTTCACTCCCTTTAGCTTTGCACAGGCAGCACAGTAAAAAGAATGGGAATGAATCTATTAGTACTTGTGCATCATAAATACATTTGTTTACAGAGTCCCTCGTGCTTTCAAGACAACAGAGTTGCATGATTAAATGCAAAATAACGCTGTGGAGGAAGAGAAGCCAGACACGCAACTGCCTTGAACTTTTCCTCCGCTCCATGAAAACTATATAGAAAGCTCCCAAGGCAGAATTCCCCACAGATATGTATAGGTCAGAGGAGAGTTTTACAGCCAGTTTGCAGCCACTTTTCACACACGTATAAACGACTGCATAACATTAAGGCTGTGCTGAGCACGTTGTGCTGCTGTTATAGAATGTGTCCTCCAGAGCTGTTACTACTTTTGATGATGCTCAAGAAACAAAGAAATCAGCTTTGTTCTGAAAACTTAAGCAGAATGCTTGTGCCTAGCAGAAACAAGGGAGACAAGATACTCTGAGCTCTGTGATATATCTAAAGAGTTGTTTTCCTGGAACAGTTGCCTTTGAAGGACTTAATTACATTTCTTGAGCATCATCAGCACCTAAGAATGGTGTCACTGTGCATGTGAAACAAAACAGCCCCACAGCACTGGATAGCAGGGCGTGCTTCACCCTCACAAGTGAGCATTTCAGGCAATCCAAGACTGGGTTGTCCAAGGGAAAGGGGCAGGTGCCCACTGGTGACATTTGCTGTGTCCCATCACAGCAGTGAGTTAGTGCTGCTTTCCTTCTCTCATAGAACAGGCAGCAGTGTTATGAGAGATTTGAGGCTGGAAAAGTCTCCAGACCCCTGGAAGCAAACCCTACATGGCTCCTCAGATGGCAGATAGCTTTAAAAAATTCCTTTGTGCCCTACAGAGAGTAACATGCGGGGAAAGGTATTGAAATAAAGGACCTAAATGGCAGAGACCATTCATACCAGAGGAGGGATTTCCTCTCCATTTAAGAGGCTATTCTGCACTGTGATGTTAGAGGGGAGATCTGGTTGGTAGCAGATGAGTGCAATTATGAGTCATATGGGTCATATGGCTGCTTTGTCTTTCTACTCAGCCGGGGAGGATGGCACATCAGAGCCAAATTCTCTCCTCAGGTCTATGTACATGTAGACCAATACTTTCTTCAGTCCAAAGGGCAGAATTTAGTTCTCCTTTATACTACCACATATTTAGAATTAAAATATCAACAACTCTGCATAGGATTTTCACCCAGATTACAGTGTGTAGTCACTGTGACCACAGAGGCACCCACACCCAGTTCACCTGCAATGTCACTGAAAGCTCAAAAACTGTGCTTTTCAACCTAACTGTGGATGTCTTCCTCCAAGAAAGTTGATGTTAAAAAAATTCCCCAAGCTCCCTCGAATATGATCCTGGCTTTGAGAATTTGCCACAGGGCAATTCAGAGCAAACTCTATAAGTAATTCAGCTGCCTAATCACAAGTGCTCCAGGGAGTCTGGGGGATTCTGACAATGTGACAGAAATGCCACAGGACCAAAGACAGAGACTTTATGACCAACAGGATAGCCCCGTGGAGAAACAGCTGGAATGCAGGTCAGATATCCTTTCATGTAACAAACCCACCTGAATTCCATCTAGGGTGGTCAATCTCTGCACTGATTTCTTCACTGGATTAGGTGACCAGAGTTTTATTTGGAGTGGGAAGTAGTCTACTAAAAATGGAATTAAGAACCGATGGGTGTTTTCAAAAAGACAAGGGAATATTGCTGAAAAACACACTCACCAATCTTTGTCTGTACCATTAGATGTCCATACAGCTCCAAAAATATTGGTCAGAGTCTGAAACTTCTTACAAAGTAAGTAACCAAATAAAATAGGATTTTTATATGGTGAGAAAGCACTGCATTTCCTTTCTGTGGTTTTATATAAATAGATTAAAAATAAATAATAATTAATATTACCTCTACATCTATTGCTTCATCTTAATGTTATCTTACTGTCTTACTTTATGTTATCCAATGTTATCTTGCTATAGATAAAAATAAAGTAGCATAAAGCCCACAGGTACAGAAGTTCTAGGCAGAGGCATTCATCATTATCATGTATTTCAAAGCAGATGGGCAGAAATTCACTAGTGGGACAGTTTAAAGAGAGTCTCTTGCTTATCATTTTCCCCTTCAGTCACATGGCATTATGAAAGATCAAAACAGGAGCTCTGAAGAATGCAAACCTTCAGAAAACCACACCAAAGAAGGTGAAATATAATGTGATTTGCCATTACAGCCACAAAGTCACAAAGTAGTAAGAAAGAGAACAAATCTGAGTGTTTAACAGCATCAGATAAGTAGGAGAAGCAAAGGGGGGGGAAAGTACCTTTTAAATTACCCTTATCCAGATGTGATCAGATTTCTGCAGAAAGCACGGAGCTGAACCTAGTTCAGTTACAGCACTGAAATTACAGTAAATGAGGTTACTAAAGCTCTTTTCGTTTGAAGACTAGTAGAAATGTTCACTGGAGCCCTGAAATTCTGCACTGATGAGAGGTTTATTAGCATATGGATAGATGCATGGATGTAAAACCAAGGTAAGTAAATTTGTACTTAGAGAAGAAGGAGGATTATTTGGCCTAATAAAAGAGAGACAGAGTTTAGGACTGGGCTCAGTGCCCTGATTCTAAGACAAATTGACCCAGACTTCCAGATTTTCCACTATGTCAAAGAAATGGAAAAGGCTATGGCCTTCTAAAAATAAATGTGTTACAGATAATATATGGTGTTGATACCTTCCTGTAGAAAAACTTCAAACAGCAGCATATTTCATGACTTCAGAAATTCAGTGGAACAATTATGTCTGCAATTACATAAGTCTCTGCTATTTTGACTTTAACCTAGTTTCATTATATTTTAGGTTTTAACCCAAGTCATCAAAGCTTTTAATGACTTTAACAGATATCCTTCTAATTTAAACCAATGTCAGCAAGAGCTAAATCAGGTGCTTTGTGCTCATATGATTAAAAACATTTCACAGGCACATTCAAGTATTTTACCTTTACAGCTGAGGAGTAAAGTCAACATTCTTAATAGGAATGCCAGAGAAATTAATTCATTGGAAAGAGATTCTTCACCCCATGTTGGATGACTGTTCACCAAAAAAAGTATGTCAGCTTTGTAATACCTCAGTCCCTACAAATGAGACAGCGAGACAAGCAGAGTTAGAAACAGAGTTTATCATATCATTAAGTCCAGCCACATCAAAGATATTGCCCATGAACTAAGATTAGAAAAGTGATACACCTATGATATTGCTATGATGAAAGTCCACCAGCTGTATTTGCACTAGAATTACTGTTTTCAAAGAAAACTAAAGTGGCTTCAAAGCCATCAACTTGTAGGTAGAAAAATCACTTAGTTCAGTTAAGCAGGGAATGGATGTCTCTGACTTAGGGAGGTATTGCATTTGCTCATCCCTGTTCACACCCACTGCTGACCCATGAGCTTTGACGTTTACCCAAAGGGAGTAGAGCAGCTCTGTTTTCTGCCCACTTGAAGCAGCCAGTTGTTTCTGTAACCTCAACACACTTTTCATGCCTGAATTTTTTGCAAGGAGAGCAAGGTAGAACACAACACACACAAATATGACACAGTCCTACCTATGTCTTCAGCTGACAGCACCATCTTTGTAAATTCTGCAGAACTTAGGTGCAAAGATTGTTAGCTGGGATCTAATCCAGCTGTAATCCACAGCTGATTGGTGACTGCCAGCAAACGTCCCAATTTTTACCCAACACTGCCATTAAGGAAAGGTGTCATTAGGCAAGAACAGCCTACTTATTGGAAACTGTAAATCAGCATCTATCTGAAATACCTGTCCTCTCTGAAGGTTAAATCAGCCCAGAAATCTGCCCTAAAACTTGACACCACCAAAAAAACAAAACAAAAAAAAGTTTTCAAAGGCATCTAAATTACTTCAATTCAGCTTTCTGCCATATCCAAACAGTGACATAACAGGAACAATTTAATAAGCTACTAAGCCTTAGCATTCATTTCCTATCTCACTCCCCCCTGAGAGTTGTGATCCTGTCA
This sequence comes from Orthonyx spaldingii, assembly GCA_013397795.1. Classification (NCBI taxonomy): domain Eukaryota; kingdom Metazoa; phylum Chordata; class Aves; order Passeriformes; family Orthonychidae; genus Orthonyx; species Orthonyx spaldingii. The sequence continues at coordinate 1,746,197 of VZTJ01002120.1, read as the reverse complement.
TTGAGAATGGACAGAGAAAGTGCTTCTGTTCCCCTTCAAAGCAAAAATAGAACTGCTTAAACCACCCTCCAGACATGTATGCAGTTTCCAAATGTTAACCCAGATCCATTTCCTGGCATTTGTTCCTAACATGTTTCCAACCCATTTGAGACATGATTATTTTATCCAGCCTTTTTTTAGCCCTGTTTCAGAGTATCAACCACAGGTTTATTCCATGTGCACAGCATCTGATGTGGCGCTGCCCCACATCATGATTCCTATGCATTGTCGTGATCACAATCTCCAAATTTTCACCTTCCATAAGGACATAGCACCACCAGAGACTTACACAGCCATCGTGCATCAAAAATCCCTCAGTACCATAACATCAATGGGCATCCACAGCAAAAGTTTACAGCAGAAGTACTCTTTTAAGTAACCTGATTTTTGCACATAGTTTGAGCATGATCTTAACGTGATCATGAAGTGGTGAGTATGTATGTCATATGCCACACTGCAGTCTGGAGCACAACAGTATTTGAAAATGATTTGAAGTATGTGGAGAGCCTGTGTTATCCAGGTGCACCAAACAGAGCTGAAAAGTAGAAAGAAATGGAATATTCAGCTTTACAACAGTTTGGATCTATGAAAGATTACTGTGTCCATGTTGTACAATCTCAGTGCAGTAGCATTGCAGAAAAAAAAAGTTGCAATAAATTTGGAGAAAGCCCTATAAATCTCTGAAGTTGAAACTGTCTTTAACCTAAGACAAATGAACTCAGATTCGATTCTCCATATGTCAAATCGCTGAAAAATGACAATGAGACATGATTTAATATGATGGTGCAAAACAGTTCTCTGGGTCATCCCAGGCTGACCCAGTGGTCTTCTGCCCAGGGAAACAGAAATTGGGTTTGATACTCCAAGGAGGCGGGAAGGATGTTTGTATTCCACCAGTAGTGTCTAAATAATGTTTGCCTTTCTGAAGTACTTCTCTGCACTTATATGATGCTCTGCATCTCTTTCTGCAGCACTTTTTGCCCTTCTATAGTACCATATATTGCAAAATGCATTTAGCATGTTACTTCTATTTTAAGACCCCAGTTTCACGTTTGCAGACACTCTTGCTGGCACTTCAACCCATTAGGACAGTCTAGGCCCATCCTCTGTGACTTATCTCGCTTTGTTGTTCGTACAAGGGACAGTGCACATTTGTACTAAAGGCATGTCTCAGCAGATTGTATCCCTTCTAGAGCTCTAAGAACAACCTGTATCAACCTTTAACTTTCTCAGTGCAATATCCAAAGGCAGACTAAGAAAAAAACCCTTTCCATTTCTCAACTGCTTCTTACCTGAGGCAAGCAGGAGTTAGCAATGCCCTTCAAAGAATAGATGGTGCCAGGATGACACCATTCAGTGCAGGAAAGACGTCTGATTTAGTCTGTGTAACGGGTAACAGGACCATATCTACTGAATGCACAAAGGAGACAGTTCTAGTTCTTAGAGCACTAGTTAGGGACTTAAATGCTTTTCAGTTGATTGTACTTAAATCCTTGATATTCCATAGACCCGCAGTGGAAACCTTGGTAAGTCTCTTAGGATAAGCTCCAGCCTAGATCAGACATCTACTCTAATGCAGCTCTTCAAAACATCAGCTGTTGGCTGCAGCAAAGGGGGTTGAAGTGGAAGTGTGACCCCAGTAGAGCAAATTTGAGGCAACCCAGGAACTGGAACAGGGCTCTTGTTATGGTTCAACCCCAGTTGGTGACTCAGGCCCCATTGCTGCTCACTCCTCAACAGTGACGTGGGGGAAAGAACAGGAAGGGTAAAAGTGAGAAAACTCATGGGTTGAGATAAAGACAGATTAATAGGTAAGCAAAGCTACACACATAAGCAAAGCAAAACAAGGAATTCATTCACCACTTCCCATGGGCAGACAGGTGTTCAGGAGAGCAGGGCCCCTTCACGTGTAACAGTGACTTGGGAAGACAAACATCATCACTCTGAACATTGCCCCTTCCTTCTTCTTCCCCTCAACTTTATATGCTGCGCATGATGCCACATTGTATGAGATAACCCTTGGGTCAGTTGGGGCCAGCTACCCTCACCATGTCCCCTCCCAAACCCTTGTGCACCCCCAACCTCCTCTCTGGTGGGATGAGGAGCAGAAGAGGTCTCAACACTGCATAAGCACTGATCAGCAGTAATGAAAATATCCCTGTTTTCAGAAAAAATCCAAAACACAACCCCATACCAGCTACTGCGCAGAAAATTAGCTCTATCACAGTCAAAACCAGCATCGCTTTGCGTTCAGGTCAAAATCCATTTCACTGGAATCAGGTACTGAAAATTTGTCTTTTACATCTAAGCCATTCACCACAGGCTCCCTGTTTATTGAATGCACCCAGAATGAATTGCATCAACATTTGTCTGTGCAAAACATTGTGGTACATTTTTAAATACCAAACAAATGTTTAAACATCACCATCTGGTTATAGATATATCAATACAAACAACCAAACATGATGCAACTAAGTAAGTGTATTAATCAGTGCCCGATGATTAATTCCCACGTCATTTCCCTGCTTCCCTACTGTTCAGTTATTCCTGTGTCTTTTAGACCCAAACTCCTCCACTCAGGGGTGCTTCCATATGTGCAGGTGCCCACACACACAAACACAAACACACAAGCAGGCACATCTAATTACTGCTAGGCACAGTGGGATTCCAATTCTCACCAAGACCTTTGATTCACCCATATTATAAATTATGAAAAATGAAAATAACGGAAAATCCAAGGGCAGAAAAAAACCCCATGGGACAAGTGTTTTCCAGATGCAGTACGCCCAAAGTTCTAATCAGACGCCAGTGCACGCTGTGTCTGTCAGACTGCACTGCCTCCCACTTCAATTGTGACAAGGTTGGGCGTGAAAAGTTGGATGAATATATAAAACTATTTCATCTTTCTGCAGCTCCATTGGTTGGCTCAACCATACTTTGCTGAACACAGTAAATCCTACAAGCCACCATCCGTTAAGGAAAATACCCAAAGTATTTCAAAGTGCCAAGAACCAAATGACTCAAAGAAAACCACACCTTTCAGTGGTTTCATTAGTCATGTTTCCTCCCACTGCACCTTTTTTAATGCATTGAAGGATCTAGATTTCGAAGGAAGGGTGTCTCGTTATCTTATCCGAGCCTGAGAAAGAGAGGAAGATAAAGCAGAAGTCAACTGGAGAGATGTGTTCTCCTCATTATCCTCAACTGTCCTTTACTACTTTGTTTCTCATCTTCCTGATCCTCTGCCAGCTGACACTCCTGTTTTGGCAGAAAAGTTGCCTGTGTAAGGATCAAGAACTGAAATGGAGTCCTTCCCTAAATTTCCCTGTTATTACCTATTTGTAACAGGGACTACAAAAACATAAACCTGACAGCTGCAAACTGTGTGGATAAGTGTTTCTCTCCTCCTCCATAGCTTCTTAAAATATGCTCCATGTGAACTGTAGGAGAAACAATAGCCAATAAATCTTTGATAATTGTGGAATACTTCCGTGCAGTGTATGTCTGAAATAGATATAAAGCCACAGTCTCTTCCATAAACAGTAGCAAGAAAAGTATTTTATCTAATGCTAAGTGAATTTACCAGCAACAACCAGCAATAAAATGTATCTGCACCACCCTTTCATTCTCATACTGCTGAAAAATTTCATATACGCACAAAAGAGACTTCTGTGGTCTACTGTGTGCACATTTGAATTTAGCTTTCAATGGGAATTAAAATTTCTGAACTCAAATGCCAGAATCATCATTTAAATATCTGAATAGCTAATTTTCCATCCTTTCTATATAGTTAATGAGACAGGTGTCTTCACTGTCACTATCTCAGACAACTATGTCAAAATTATTTTTTTAATTGATTTAAATATCAGAGTTCTAAACACAGAGCAAGTACTGAGTTCTTGAAAAAATTCATCCAAATCCTTTTTAAAAAGATTTCTTCATGAATCTAAATATAAATAGACTTCATTCTGGCAGCAAAACTTGATAGATGATACAATGTAGGTGAAATTTTCCTTTCTGAGAGAAGGCCTACACTGATAACCAAATTTTTCAGATTCTCTGACTTCTGCTCTAAAAATGGAAGTGTTTTATGCAGTATCATTTCCAAGAAAAGTGAACCAATTATATTTGACACATTCTGCTTTCCAGCTTGCTCTTCTTTTCTTGAAGACTCATGAAAAGATGTGTGCCACATAGTGCTCTTCCCCACTCACCGAGTGCATTGTCTAATCGAACAGGTGATGGATGTTCTCAGGTGGTCAGATTGATTCCTCTGAACCACTGCAAAACAGCAGTGCAATAACTCCCCCTCAAAAAGAATGAGCGATGAAGAAGTGACACAAGTGGCACCTAAAAGTCATCTGCTCTCCCCAGTGCCACCTGATAATGAACAGAGGCAACAAGCAAAAAGGAAGAGAAACCAGTTTGATAACCTGGTCTGGCACAAAGAAGTCGTGTAAACCAGTTTAATCAGGAATCCTGCACATGCACATCATGATAAGGAGTGGAAATCCATTAGCTTGAATGTAAATGTCAGCCCTGCAGATGACAATGACAACACTCTAAGCTTCTCTTTTCCTCATCAAAGCGTTTTAAATATGTTAAGATATTTCCTCAACAAGCAACACTTGCCTATTGGAGCCTCATATCACCACTACTTCAAAGCAGAGGGGTTTGAAGCATGTTCTTGGCTCTCACTAGGAGAAATCATTCATGTTACAAGGATGCAAGGTGCAGTTGCAGCAGGTGTCTACACTGCATCATATCTATTCAAATGAATTCAACACCCACTGAATTACTTTGCATGTGAAGTGAACGAGGTTGTCATTTTCATCTGCCTTTAGCTTTCTGCTGCAGATGATCTAGGGCATTTTCTCTGTCCCCTTTTACAGGAGCGCAGTGTGAATGCAGGTAGTTTGGTGCCTCCTCTATACTTCAAGGATGAATAGAGGAGGCACTGCATCTCTCTGCTTGAAGAAGGTCAAACAACGTTCCCCTTCTGCACCTCTCAGGCAGTTACTTTCCTCTAAGGCACTCCGAAGAACATGTCAGTAGTTAATGGAAAGCAGTCTTCAGCTTCTTTGGGCTTGCCTTCCCTGTGTTACTTCCACAGAGGTCCACGTCTCCTCCAAGGAGCCAATACAGCCAATACAGCCTGGCCAACCACACAGCATGGCAGTACCAGTTACTCAGTGCTCCTGAAATTCAGAATACTTGTGTGAAGGCTCATATGAGTGTATGTATAGTGTCTAATGGTTTCTCATCTTTTCAGAGGCTGATTTTCAAAATGCTTTAGATAGACTCTAACTCTGGAATCATAAAATCATAGAATCACAGAATGGTTTTGGTTGAAAGTGACCTGAGAAATCATCTAGTTCCAACACCCCTGCCATGGGCAGGGACACCAGAGAATCTTCTGTTCCATTGAAAAAATACAAGAAAGAAGGAAAGGAGTTTATTACTTGCCATGGTTTAACCTTGGTAGGCTCAGTACTCCCATAGTAGGATGGGGGAGAGAATCAGAAGGGTAAAAGTGAAAGACCTCACGGTTTGAGATAAAATAAGTTTAATAAATAAAAACAAATGAACAAATGGAGAAGAAAAGAAACAAAACCAAGTGACGCAAAAAAACCCAAAGTGCTCACCAGCAACAAACTAAGGCCCAGGCAGTCCCCAAAAAAATGTGAGCGCCAGCCAACCTTCACACACACAGACACTCAGACACACACACACAGACACAGACACACAGACACAGACACAGACACACACCATTTTATTGCTGACCACAGCATTATATGGTAAGGAATACCCCTTGGGTCAGTTAGGATTAGCTGTCCTGCCTATGTCCATTCCTAACTCCTTGTAACAAAAACATCTCCTCTTTGTCAATGCTGTCTTTATCACAAACCCAAAGAATAGCACCTTAAAAGCTACAGTGAATACCTTCAACTATATCCCAGCTAAAACAAGTTCACTGCTGGATCAAATATCTTGCACAGATCAGAGGAAAAGGAACTTTAGCATATAAGGAAAAATAGGAGGGTAAAGAGCTTCATTCTGTGAGGATAACAAATGGATTTTAATTCTAATTGACTCCTCTCTACATGAAAATGCTTCTAATATGTAACATTTTATTTGTAAATGCTAGAAGATAAATGATGGTGATAACAGGTAATGGAATTCATCTAGCTAAGTTGCCTAAAGATTTGGAGGTCCTGTTCAGACTACTTATCTCGTTCCTCAATAGCCAAAGGAGAGGGACTGACAGTGCTAGAAGTCAGTTCATTTCACCTCTGCAAAAAGTCTCCTTGTTCACCACTCTCTGAATGTCTCTGCTTCTTCTTCGTAGCTCTAAGTTTAGCTAGAAAAACAACTTGGGCTTAAATCCTGGGCTTCAGAGAGCTGAAGATAAGTAACTGAAATCCCAACCACACCTTGGGAACATCACAGGAAAGAGTCATTAAAAATAGAGGTTTGGAACGGTCTGGAACAGAAGCCTTTCTGTGATGTTTATGTGGCAGTTCCATGTGGCACTGCCTGTGGCACTGAGAGACCACTGACTCCACTGTGGAAACTGATTTCCAAATGGTGCAGACACACCCAGTCCCTCTGCCACCTTTCCAGGCAGCATCATCCTTTTCCAGAATCAGTATCCTATGCATTTCACATGAACACTGATGGGGGGGGAAAGGTATTACTTGGGGGGGGAAACAAGTAGCAACATTTATTTTAAATGAAATATTTTGAAATGGCAGCAGGAGCCTGTGGTTCCTGAATCCTGGCAGTGGAGATTCCCTTGTGAATTCTGGAACATAAGTGTCTTTGCCAAATACACAAATGACCTTTGGTTCTTCAAGAAAACACCTGTGCATTTCACTTTAATATTTGTCTGACCACCATACTTAGACTACAGGTGGGATAACATGCACATAAAATGTATACATCAGTATATGCATATTGAACTTCTCCCTATATAATGTTATTATGCTGCACTTTCAGCTTCTAAACTAACAGTGAAAATTAGAACTTGACTTTCAGCTGAATGGAAAACCAAATGTCACTCGTTTTAGAAAGGAATACAAAAAATGCACTTAATTCAAGGAAACTGTATTTGATTAATGTATTCTGAGAAATTCATTGTTGGTGTAGGTTAGGCAAGATGGTCTATAGATTCTAGAGGAGAAGATTTGAATACACTATTAAATAAAAATCAGATAACTTAAAAAAATCAATTTTCTTCAAGGGAAAAAAGTTCTCTCAAGCCAAAAGAGACTCAACTAATTATATCAAGAAAGTGCATGTAATGCACTGTATATGCACTAGTATAGATTTTTTGTCTGTTCACAGAAACAGGCAGGTAGAAAACTATGGGAGATGAGCACAGCCCAACTCAAAAAGCGAATTTTATGGCCTTTTGCAGATATATGACTTTGACCTAAACTGGGGTTTGATCAATTTCCACATTGTCATCATTCTCCAAAGAAATGAGAGTAGCTATAACTTATAAGCAGAACCCAAAGCAGAAAATGATCCCTTATCAGATGGAACAGGGACAGCTCAAAAGTGAAACCTGATCATGGAATGAGAAGTCATATGGATGCACTTAAGCCTTAATATTAGATACATTTATTTAAGATGTAGCACTTCACATTTTCTTCAGTGTAGCAGCCCAAATTAAAGCACACTTTGAGTTTGAGTTCTGCTGAACCCATTCCCTCCCTTCAGATAACATCATAAGGGACGAAAAGAATATTCACCCCAGAACAGTTTTCCAGCACCCTCAATCACAACAAAATGAAATGGAGAAAGCATTAGTAACTATGTACTGTTACCAAGATCTCATTGCCACTAATTATCAACACAGGCCTCATTAAGGAAGTCATCTACACTTCTGTGTCTTTACAGATTTAATAAATATGACACCTGCAGATGGCAATCTGAAGGGTGCAACAAAGGTCCTGAATTTCGTAGGATCAGTGCCTGTAAACTGCAGATGGCTCTGCAGCCTACACTTTACCGTAGCCATGAGCACCTCATTGCACTACTCAGCACACCTGGAAAGTAAATCATCTTTAGAAATTGCAAAGAATGTCTCCATTTCACAAAAATTCAATTGATTTCAAACACCAAAAACGTTAAAGAATGAAAATTCAGCTCTAGGTCTGGGACAAGGATGATGTCCTGGTCTCCCCTTTAACACCTACCCTGCAAAGTACAAATAAGAGCCTAGGGTCTATCATTTACTACAGAGTGCAGACCTTAGAAGGCTAAGGGAAAGTAGGCCTAAAATTTCATAAATAAAAATTTCATTTATTAAAACAGGAAAAAATGTGGGTAAAAACTCTTCAGCTATCTCCCAAGTTGGTATAAAAATGGTACTTTGAATGAATGGTGTCTGCTATGTATTCTATGGAGCAGACATATTGATCCACCAGAGGCATCTTGCAATTGCTATATTATAATATTTTAAATCCTTTTATTTCCTTCTTAGGATTCAGCCCCACATAAAAGAGAATATACCCCTAAGGACTGGACAACATCTGGTGTATATATAGGGATGAATCACAAGATGGATATAAAGAAAGAAAGATCTAAAATCCCTTGACAAAATAGCTGTTTCAATCTTTTAAGAAGTCTACTGAAAGTTGATCTTAAATGTGATTTTAGGAGCCAAAAAATTTTCTAAACTATTTATTGTCTTTACAAAAGAAAAATTTTTTCTTCAAAAATAGAGCTGCCATGTGGATCCCCACAGCAGTGGAGCTATTTTCTTTCAAGATATGGTTGCTTCTTAACACTGTAATTAAGTTTGAATAATGCTGCCACAGTAAATCATGCACTTTACACAATTACTGTACAGAATGTAAAAGGGAAATAAAGTATAATGTGAGCTTTGTTAAACTTAAAATACACTTGACAATCACTTTACTTAATTAGATACATTTGCCTTCTGAAAAAGTTGCTGTACTAAAGGTGATATTCACCTTTCCAAGGAAAATAATCCTTTCCCAGAGCCAAAGGCATATATCCCACTCCTGTTTATTATTATTGCAATAACACTTCTGTACGAAGCATCACTAGCCCAGCAGCCAGGGGACATTTTTATACTCCCAACTCTGTCAACGATCTGTGTTCTTGGACTGGTTGTGCCAGCTCAGTGCTTCTGTTTCCAGATCCATTGCTTGCAAGTCTTTTCATTTTGGAAGTTATTATAACACTATGTACAGCATAATAGCTAATAATAATTACTGTAATATACATAATTATATTATGTGCCATGTAGAGAATAGTAGCTATACTAAGAAAACCTCAATACTTTGAGAAAATTAACATTTTGTGGTTATAAACTAACCTAGATTTACAATTCCCCAGGTTTCAGGAGGTTCCTTTAATAATTTTAAATAGTGTTTTCTTTTAAAGGACACGTAAGAGCTCTTTTTCTTTGTACATTCACAAGAGATTGGAATATGCACAGAGCTTAGACAATATTGTCCTTTTGTGCAGCTTGGCAGAGCTCCATTTATTTCCATGGCGTTGCGTCAATTTACATCAGATGAGAATCAAGCTTTTGTTTTCCTCTACCTTTTAGATACTGATTTATTTTAAGCACCCATAGTGATAAACGGAAAGACTCATCCACTATGGTTTCATATCTGTGAAAGCCATTGTTCTTCAGGGGGAACTACAGAGAGCAAGTTCTGTTCTGGACTCCTACCAGCACAGGAATGAAGAGTTAGGTGGTGGATTTGAGCGTGGTGCTGTTGTCTACGCTCCACACAGCTAAGGAGGAAAATTGGTAGCAACTCATGTATTTTCCTCTTCCCCCAAACCCAATTCTACTGAAAGGGCACCAGATGAAAAATTAAAACAACCTAAAAGCTCTTTCAGGTCCAAAGCAGCAGTTATGTGCTCTCCTGGTCTTGCAACACATCTCTCCATCGAGATTAAAGGGTGGCCTAGAGTTGGTGATCCCACCTACACAACCCAAGGAGTATCCTGGTTGAACGAGAACCTTCCTCGTGTCTATCAACACACCTTCCTGGCTGCTTTACGTCTTTTTTAAATGGTCAAGGCCTGGGGTTTTCTCAGAACTTTTAAAGTCTCTCATGGACATCTTTAATATAGGTTGATTGTAGTCAGAAGCATAAAGAGCTGCCAAAAATGTACCAAAAAAAAGTTTGATATTATGTGGTTTCACATCAATTAAATCTTCCATGCTCCTAAGGTTAATTGCTCATATGTTAATTGCTTTCAATTAAAGGGTCATCTGAAAAAATGGACAAAACCCAATTTAATTCCACTTTTCCCCTTTTTTATCCACATGCGTCACTGTGACAAGTTATTCCCTCGGGCTACAGAATCTACATCTTCCAAGAAACACCATTTCATGATATTATTTATTATTTAATAATCTAATGTAATAATTAACAATTGTCTTTAATGTTGGTTATTAATATTATGAACACTAAAACTAATAAAGCCTTATTCCTTAAGAAATCATGTCTTGTGGTTGTATCTCCTGATGTGCAACAAATGGTATGTTCCAACTGAGATCTTTTTTCTGTTTTGGAGCATAGAAGGTAATCTTCCATGTGGCTTCTCCTACGTCTGGACTGTAGTCACTCCAAAGGCTTTCCCACATTCAGACTGCAACTGAGTCTTATCTGTTTTGATATTCCCACCACTCTGTAACCAGGCTCGACACTGGTCAGCTTTTTCATGCAAATAATAGAAAATCAGGATAAAGAATGACAAATAGATGATGTATCATGGAAATTTAGGGATCTCTTTTCAGCAAGAGAGGTCTTTCCTCTCTCTGGAATGTCAGCGAGAGAAGGAAAGGAAAGATGAACCAGTTCAGTTCAGGTTAATACACAATTTTTCATACCAGAAGGTAAATCGATAAATGGTTGCCTAGATCAATTTTCTGTCATGTCTATGCAACATACTGAGGAAATGTAGCAAGGGAAGCACTTGAGGATGTGGCAGGTAGGAATAGAACTGGCATTTTGATTATTATATCTGGAGAGTTTTGAATTACTAGATTTGAGGGGGTGGGGGGGACTTTTCTTTCCACAAGTGAGACTGAGCTGTGTATTCACCACACGTACACACCACTGCATTGGTTGTTTATGCTCTCTGATTAACTGTAAAAAATGTTATACCATTTAAGTGTGAAGGTCTCCACTAAAATTATAGAAATGTATTTATGGGAGACTCAATATGTACAGCAGTTGTTTATTAAGGTCATTGGTATAAAACATATGATTGATGCAATGAGTCTGTATCATTACAGTGCTGAACATACAATACACCAACAGGGCACCTTGACAGAGGCATCAGCCTTTCCCAGACAGGGCTGGGGCTGATGATCAGGCAGTGGATGTGCTGCAGCCTCTTCTGCTGTACCTCCCCTGAGAGGAGGTTATTAGAGCAGCATCCTGCCCGTGCTTAAGTCACCAAGTGCCAGTCCCCAGCATTACAGGTGGAAGGTTTTGAGTGTCCAGTCTCTTAAAGCTGTATTTTGCAACTCTAGCAGTGCAAAACAGATTTAGTGTCAGCTTATTGACAAGCCCACTGATGTGACCATATCCCAGGTGGAAATCAGGGCACCTTTTGTATTAGCCCAGGAGCAAAGCATCTGTTTGAGAGATGCCAGACCAGGGCTACTGTCTGCTTCTGCTCCCCTCTTGCCTCTGTAGGAAGAGAGAACAACTGGGAGCCTGAAAACATTCTTGCATCCCAGAGGGTTCATGCTGGGTTTCCTTAGTCCTCTACTATCTCTCCATACTCACCAATGATTTTGGTTAACAATTACACGTGTTTTGATAATTATAGGTGGGAATTTAAAAATATCTTTTAAATATTTTTTTTTCTGAGGTGGCCTATAACAAAGCTGAAAAGGCAGATAGATTTTATTTGTGTACTATGTAAAGCTGCTGCTTTGGAGTGCTGTTAATTTCATATGACACATATGAAAACCAGGGAGAGTCAAAATGACTGGTTCAGGTGAGCTGTTAAAAGTAAGAACTCCCAGAAAAAGAATTCCAGCTTGCACTCTGATGCCAAATTTTGCAAGCATACTGTTTACAGACTGGGACATTCAAGTGAAATCAGACCAGTGGGCCATGACCGAAGCTAAAAATAAAATTGCAAGAAGACTGTGTAAAGCTACAGCTTTAATCCCTACAGAACAAGGTAGGGCACCTTTTTCATTTTCATAAGAATTTTAAGAAGCCTTCTCTCCTAACACAGCTTGAGACTTAGGAAAAGTACTGCTTTTACGAAACTGTCCCACTGGAACTCAGGCCAGATACAGAGGCAGAATACAGCCTAACTTCCCTGGCCTGTCACCAAAGAGAACGAGTTTATTACAGCAGGCGGAAGGAGAGCTCTGACAGACAGCTGGCCATCCCAGCACTCCATTATTAAAGCCTCTGTTCAGCAGGATGCTTTGTTTAAAAGCCGTGTTTGTGAAAGCAGCCTCCTACCACCAGCATCTGCATTAACTATTAGTTTTATGAAGTACTAACTGCTTTGCAATGTCATTGACACAAAGCAAGCTTAGCCCTCTTCCTACCTGATGGAGAAAGAAAAAAACATCTCATGGGGTTATTTAATTTTTTTCAAACATATGTTGTGAAAGGCCTCACAGCAGTTTGAACAAACTCTCAGAGCTACAGCTAGAGGCATGCTGAGACCTTCTCTTTTGCAAAGAAAAAGCTGAAGACTTTTTGCTTTCATCAGGAGAAACAATGAGCATGGAGCAGGCTGAAGTATGGGTAAACCTTGTCTTGTTTGGGCTGCCATGAAGGTAGAACCAAAGAAGGCCTTAATAGCCTAATAGACGTATTTTCTTATAGTAGTAAATCCAGACACAACACACGGGTAGGAGGTTAATACAGTTCTATTACCAGAACTCTGCCATCTACACCTCTCTCCAACAGCCAGTCTAATCTCCAGCTGCTCTGTGGCTGTCAAATTAAAATCATCATAGAATCACTGAATTATTTGTGTTGAAAAGTGTGACAACACAGACTCTTTCCCACGGGAATTCTTCCCTTGTTCTACTGACGTTTACTAAATATAAGTTCCATGTTATTGAGAGTGGCTTTTGGAAACAGGTGGTCAGAGCCTGGCCCAATCAATCCAGCGGGGTGGATGATCACTAGCCAATCCAAATAGTCTTCTCATGTGTATATAAATCTGTTATTAATTAAATAAATTCACTCAGCATTCTCTCAAAATTCGTGTGTTCCTTGGCTCCGCTATCAGTTCAACAGCGACAGGAAAGGACCTTAAAGATCACCCTGTTCCAACCCGCTGCCATGGGCAGGGACACCTTCCCCTACACCAGGTTACTCCAAGCCCCATCCAACCTGGCCTTGGACACTTCCAGGGATGGGACAGCCACAGCTTCTCAGGGCAACCTGTTCTAGCACCTCACCACCCTCAGAGTAAATAATTTGTTCTTAATATTCAATCTAAACCTACTGTCTTTCAGTTTAAACAAGCTACCCACTGTGCAGCACCAATTCATACACCAAGACGAGGTATTTCTATTTTTATCCTAGTTTGTGCAGAGTAGGGAGTGTGGTGGTAACCCAGTTGGCTCCCTGATTATCAAATCTTTACACTATTTATATATTTTAACATAGGCATAATCATTAATTGGTTACAAATTATGTAACTTTTCTATTAATTAATACCCAAACTCCTATTTGCTATTTATATCTCTTGCTTCTTATGTTAATTAGTCCACAGGTGCAGTTCTTCCCTCCATTTGAGTCTGGAGACCATTCTGAGTAGGTGGTCAATGAGTTGGTGGTCGCAATCTCCCACAGCTGGAATTACCTTTCCCTCAGTTATTGCTCAGTTATGCTGCCTTCACTCCTGATGGCTGTTGTCCAGGCAGCCCATTCATCTTGTTTTTATTTTCCTTAAAACAATATTCACAATTCAATTTCTTAATCGTAACTGCCCAGCTATAGCTACTGACTAACACCTAAAAACAATAGCAGAGTTTGATTTAAATCTTGAGGGACTTGAATCTTGAGTCATTCTATATCACCATCACTGAATGTCCTTGTAAACAGTCTCCATCTTCGTTGTAGGCTCTCTACAGGTACTGGAAGGTTCCAATAAGGGAAAACACTTTTCATGGGAGAGGGAAGATACTAAAAGCCTAGATTCCTGCCACAGAACTTCTACTTCCCTACAGACATATCCAAAGCTCTTGGCCATTTAACTTATATTGTTTAGAGATTCCAGAGCAATGCTGTCAAAGCTATAAATATCTGGACCTCTCTAAGAGGATATTTTTACCTTTCCCATGCTTAAACCTAAGAATTGCTCAGATCTGTGGGCAGACTTGTAAAGCCTTCGTGTTACTTTTTCCGTAAAGGTGTGTTTGGAATCAGTCAAATCAATGCCCAATATACCTGTCCTCTGCCAAGGGTGCATTTACACACACACACATACGCACACATAAATACAGCACATAGAACGTGCAGACAAAAATGTATACTTGCTCCCACGTGAGGGAGGATGCTCCATATCCCCATCTATGATGAGGCCAAGCCTTCTTCATTGAGAAGACTCCAGACCACTTCTTGTGGAGCTTCTCTGCGTTGGACTAGGATGTGGATGGGCTGCAAGACAAGAACCACAGGAGCAGGGAAGTGATTGGTATGAATCATCACTTTATCAGCAGCAAAATGTGGCCATCACAGCCAACTTCAGCATTCAGTCTCTTAGTGGACTATATTTATGCTCCATCTATAGCTAATGAAGAGACAGCCTCTGTACTTAAATCCTAGGACCATCAGGTTCTGCACAGTCTCAGGGCTGGGCACTGGCAACAGTCATATCCTCACTAAAACTTGGGAATTTCCCCTCCATCCTCTGGCTCCCCTGGAGAGAAATCTCTGCAAGTTAGACACACTCCAGAGCACCTCCAAAATCCAATCCATCTTGTTTATCCTAGACACCTATCTTACAAATTGAACCACCCACCTATATTTCTGTTGACCGTAGATGACTCACTGGACAACTAGGCTCATCTGAAATTAATTCCATCTGAAATGTTCTGCAGGATTAGACTCTATTTTATAATTACATAGTATTGCAGGAGATTGAAGTGTTTTACCTAAATTTAAAAAAAAAAATCAAAGAAAAACTACAAGAACTCATGCTTTTAAGCTTAAGTCCCTAAATACACCAAAGCTGTGAATTTTTTCAGTAATCCATTTTCTGCAGTGGTAGGAACATGTTGGCTTCCTCTATTAAGTATTATAATTGGTAAGAAAAAGAAACAGAACAGAACAAAAGGTCTTTGGCTGCTGTGTTAGCTATCACCTCCAAGAATAATTTTGATCTTGCAATTGTAATAGCCAATCTACAGCACAGAATTTATATAAGACATTTTTGGCTGGTTTATGAGAGAAAAATCTTGGCATTGTCATAAACATCCATGTATGTGTCTTAAAAGTAATGTTCATAATTTACATAAACTAAATATGATAAATTGGAAATTTCAGCTCTCAGGCAAAAAGTGTCTAAAAGGCAATTTCAGATTGATCTAAGTGCCAGAAGGACTAAAGCCACTAAAATATTGTCCCTTTGCTCAAAATGATAATACCTCAAACCTGAGCACACACACGCTACACAGACTCCTGTACCTGTCACCTCATCCTGTTCAAATCCAGAGAATTTTGTGCCAGTGTACTATTCTTTCTGCACTCCAAGCATCTTTTTAGTGTAGTCAGTTTAAAAGCTGGTCCATGGTATCTCCCTGCACCTCATTTTGATTTCAGTGCTGTAAATTGTCAGGTAGACCTGTAACAAAAGGTCACACTGTTGAGTGTTTGCTGTATGGACCCAGCCAGAGCTGAGCTGCTCCCAGCCATATCTCCCCTCTGGAAAGCTCTCAATTATATTGCTCTAATGCAGCCTGATTCCCAGGTCTTCCTCCAAGATAATGCCCAGGTCAGTCACTCACCATTTTTTCTGCAGTGGTGCTGCCAAATCTGGAGTATGCAAATCCCTTTTTTTTTCTCCCCCTCAATGTGATAATCATTCTCTTTTGTCAGGCACCCTGCCTGTGCATCTGTAGCCAGATAAAAGGAAACCAAATTGGATCAAAAAGATGATTAAACCAAATGTCACTGTTTCACACCCACCTTGACATCTCTTCAAAAGGCTGTAAATTATCAGAGGACTCAGCAGGAAAGCATTGAGCCTGGACAAATAAAGATTCACCGTTCAAGTTTCTCAGGTGTTTTATCAAGTTCTGACTTGGCAAAGGAAAATTAGAGAAATTCACTAAACACAAAAGTGTTTTGAGGGTCATTCATAGGATGTTTTATGTTGCTTTAGTAGCTCATGGTCATTATTTTTAAAATTACATTAAAAGCAAGCAAAGAAAAGAACAGAGTTTAGCCCTGAGGTTTATCGCTGTTAAGTATGCAAATGAAATCCACATAGATCTCTAAAAGGATATTTATTGTGTTGAAAATAACAAGTAAAAAGGTTTCAAAATGGTTCTTCTTTCATATCCCTGCGCTTATGAAAGTCCATTTACTGTAAAGGACAGTTAGTAAAGGTGTGTTTTATTTCAGACTATAAATAGCTGAACTTTGCTAGTTCTCTCAGAGGGACAGGTTGAGACAGTTGCTTAGATCACACATTCGACGTTAAGGAGCATAAAATCCCAAGCCTTCCAGATGAAAAACTTTCTTTTTTTTTTTAAAGGTATTGGGTACTCAGGCTACATACAGACCACATACTCCCCTTCTTCTTTTTTTAAATATAGTGTGTCTGATTCCGTGTTCATCCAAAAAGAGTCATGAATCAAATGTATTTGAAACTGAAAATGAACAAATTTCACTGAAGGTTAAATTTTAAATGCTTTCTCAAACTCTACCCATCAGGGCCACATCCTGAAGTGCTGCAGAGCAAGAAATATCTATTAAGAAAGGAAGGGGGGGAAAAACACCTTAAATCAGAAAGGATAACAGGGGATTTCAAAAAATATGTCAGTTCTGCCACTTATTTCCCAAGTGATCTTGGTACACTGCCTAATTTTTTACCACAAATTTCCTATAAATAAACCAAAACATAATCCCCTCTGGTTTCTGAGAGGTTTAGTGTTCATAAAATAGTAGCTCAATCAATCACTGATGTTACAGGAATACCAGACATTATTAGGAGTAACATGAAAAACAAGCAGGAAACCAACTTTCCAAGAAGTTTGGGTTTTATTTCACCTTCTCTATTTGCTAAATTTCAAAGTTTATGTAAATAACCCCTCCAAGTGAGTTAATAAAAACACTACCCTCATCCTGGTTTCCCTTTTCGATACCAAGGACAATTCTTCTGCTCTGTAAGAAATGAGACAGGCTGGTGAGGAAGCAGCTCACTGTACCCCGAGGTCTGCTTGAAGGAGCAGATGCTGCCAGGCTGACACAGAAAAGAAGGGAGTAGAAAAGCACCGAAGGTCTTGTGTTTAGGAAACAACGTCCCCTGACTAAACATTTCAAAGTAAATAAACCAGCTGACTAAACATTTCAAAGGAAATAAACCACCTGTTTTTGAAGATACAAGGAAAAAACACAGACACATTTTCAAGATGAGAGGCAGAATTCTTACATGGAAAATGAGCAAAATTTCCTTAGAAGTCTGATGGCATTTCCCCCAAGTGGCAGGAAACAACTGACTTGGGACAGCCAGCTGAGAGCCCCATCACAGCTGCTCACAATGAAGCTTCTCTCGGAGTTTGGCTAGGAGGATACAATTTTTTGAAATTTGAAATCATAGTGGAGTACAGGAGATATAAAGCATTTGTAGAAACTCCCATGCACATCATCAGTGGATGGATGTTTCTCACTGGCACCAAGAGCACACGAAAAAGGTTTAACCATGGGGGATCTGCCTGGCCAGTGGGTTTTCTCTTGGCAGAAAAGAAATGGTGGGAACAGATATCTCAGCTAATAAATGAAAAACACAGGGTTGTGGAAGATCCTGAGTTGGAAGGCACCCATGTGGATCATTGAGTCCAACTCCTGACTCCTTGACGGCAGCCTACAAGCTAAACTATGCAACCACATGCATTGCTCAAACACTTCTCGAACACTGAAAAATTTCTTCATGGAAAGGGTTGTGAAGCACTGGAACAGGCTGCCAGGGGCAGCAGCTGAGTCACCATCCCTGGAAATGTTCAAAAACATGTGGATGTGGCACTTGAGGAAGTACATGGTTTAGTAGTGAATATTTTGGTGATTCACAGTAGGACTTGGTAATCTTAGAGGTCTTTTCCAACCCTAACGTTTCTGCGATTCTATGAATTGTGAAAGATTTTCATGGCTTCGCCTTGTAGCATAAAGTGCAGACTCTGTTTAAAAGGCTGGTGTTTGATAAGCCTACATGAACATGAACGTAATCAGAGATCATGAACATGAACATAACCAGAGATCATGAACAGAGCCACTGGGCACCAAGAGCAAGGCTTACTTGCTGTGACACCCAGTGCTGAATGAGGCACATCAGGTTAAGACTAAGACCTGGGGGAGACCTGGACCCTTCCAGACCATCAGCTGGAGATGAGCACTGATATCCTGGGCATCTCATACAGCACTAGGTACTTATATTTATGCAATTTCTTCCTTGTGAACAAAACACCAATGGGGGGTAGAGGGGGAAGCTATAATAAAAGCTCTCTGAATAGCTACTCAAAGAGTGGAATTAGAGAAATCCTGAAGAGAAAAGACAGAAGTAATGTCAACTATTTTAGGAATGTTGATGACTCAGCCCAGTACTTGCAAAGCCACCTTAATTACGTGGAAATTTCTATCTCCTAAATAAAAGGGGTTTAGAGACTTTTTTCAATATCCTCTCAGAAAGTTCACATGTAATAATAACCTGTTTGATCCAAAGCCAAATTAGAAACACACTCAAAATAGACACCTACCTAACTATGATTTTATTTTTAAGTTTAAACCATCTTAATAACTATATTTTCTTTCCATAACACTTGAGTCTTAGTTGCAGACAAGAAGAAAATTGTGCCAGATAATTTAAAAGAAGCGAGAAAGCAATAGTTCCTATGTTAAAGAGGTTATAATCAGAATATAAAACAGGAGACAGCAGATGAGTGTACTCTGATGGAAGGACACAAGAAAATGATAAGGCAGAAGTTGTTCATTATGAATGAAGATGGAGTTAGTGAAAATAAAGTCAAACCTTCCTCCCTTTTTTCGAGGGCACCACAGAAAAGACTTTTTTTAAGGGCATTTGAAAGCAGGTGATGTGATAATTTAGGGTATATTTCTGTTAAGTTGCTATGAATTGGAAAAAGCTTAAGTATACTTCAAAATTCACCAATTAGAGGATGAGGAATGGCATGAAGGGCAAATTCAAAATTATTTCAGAAATACCAGCAGCAGTAAAAACACCAGAGATGGGATAAAGATGAACATGAGTTGAAAGACTTTAAAATATGGCACACCTTTCATATGTTAATTCAGAGGTGAACATGCAGCTTTTACAGTAAATAAATTTAGGCCTCATATAGGATCTCTTCTTACAACTTCATTTTTAACAATGAAATTAATATACCTTTTAGACACATGAAAAATTCTCTTATAATTAAGTTTAATGTCACTGAAGTCAAGGGAATCCTCGTCATTCATTTCAGAACTAGACTTGTGCTTTATTTAAGAACACTTGCTTTTTTTTTTTTTTATTCAATAAATTAGTCAGATTTTTATTGATTTAATTTTGCAAAGGACAATGAGCCATGGAAAAGTTAAGAAGCTATTTTTTTGCCTACAAACTACTGAGATTTACTACAGGATCAAAATAGACTTTGGTGATTTTTTTCCAGAAGTGCTATTTCCATTGTAATGTCAAATCATTTTGCAGCATTGAACTCTTGAGGAAAACCTGTGGCCCTTACTGACGGTGGTGCACATGGAATGTAACTTTTCTCCTTGGTCATCTTTGTTCCTTAAAACACTTGGGGAGCCAGAGGAAAAATACATCCCAAAAGTCATGCTACCCATTCTTGGAGTTCTTCCCAGAATAAAACTGTCAGAAGGATCTTGCTGTTTCTCAGTGCTTTTAAGCAGGTGTGGAGCTCAATGCAGAGCACATCCAATAATGCAGAGCACATCCAATCCCACCGCAGTCTGCAAAGAGCTGCAAGGCTTGTGACACCTGCAAAAGCGCGAGTCTGCAGAAATGGAAAGCACCTGGCTTAAAAAGTTTGAAGCCCTGTTTTTCAGAAGCTTGTGATAAACTTCCCTGACAAGCCAACAAAACTGAAATCCCAGTTACCTTCAGAAGGGGATTTCTCTGCCAAGGAAACAACAGCACAAATGGCAACCCTGAATGAATGTTTGCAGTAGAATTACACTTTTCTTACTCTTATCACAATTATTTGAGGTATATTAAAATAGCATGACTTCTCAGTATACAATTGTTTAACAAAAAGAAATAACCTGACCTCAGCCTAAATATAGAAAATGTCCAAAGAGTGAGCAAAGAGGGATGCTGGCAATGGGAAACTGGGGCAAAGAAAGACTGATTCAGTTTCCTGCAGTAACTAAGCTTAGAACTGAAGAGAAATTTCCCAACTCTCACACCAGTGTCTTAACCACAAAGTTAATGCTCTGTCAATCTCTATTTTATCCTTCATAACTTTTAAAAAAACCCATTCCTATAGGGCTGCATTTTTTCATTGCTTTGACTGAGCACAAGGGTGAACCACTGCAGGGTAGGCAGGTAGATGAATTGTATTTGAGTTAGACTACAGTAGGAAAATATGTTTGTCCTTTAAGAGTGAAAGATGCATTTTTCATTCAGGCAAGTCAAAAACAAATTCATTTTTATTACATATTGAATGTAGCTAAAAGTGAACATATTTCCTTATACAGCTGTGCTCAGAGAAAGCAAAGGCTAAGTAACGTATCCAGCCAGTTCATCCTATGCAGCTTGTTAGGAGTTTCCTCCATTTCTCATGGTTTCTTCTCTCATAATTTCTTCAAAATTGAAAGAGACATTTGTCCTCACTGAGAACAGAGGCCAGACTGGAAATGCAGTTATTTTAAAGACAAGTTTATGCTGAGTTTTCCAAATGTAACAACACTAAAATATTATATATCCCTGAAATGCAAGGCTTTTCACAGCACATTATTAAAAGCAATTTTGTCATAAACTGACAAGCAAATTTACTAAATCTGTTGGAATTCATTGTTAAATAACAACAATGTTGAACTTTTATATCCTTAAATATCTGCAAAAACCACCGAATCTTGCAACACAAGTGGATCAGTTTTTCTTTCATTATTATTCCTAAATCTGCTTTACAACATGCAGCACTGAGGCTCAATTTCCCACCTTCCATTTGCCAAAAGGTGCAGATTTATGGCATTGTACAAAATTAAAAGGACATGGATTTAACTTTAAACAGCCCTGACTTGCCAGCTATATGCTCCTATACCATATGTCATCTCCTCCCTTCTCTGGTCCATCTCTCCGCTGACCTAGTCTGCAAAACCCTCAGCTCTGGAACCAGTGGGGATATTTGCTGTAAAGATGGAAATTTTTGCTTCTCCATCCAACATCCACTGTTTGGTATAGCTCAGATGGTTTTGCTGAGAACAGGATGTGATCACACCACATAAAATTTCAAGGAGGGTGTAGGGAGTGCATCATTTCTGTGAGGGTGATGCAAGACATCAAATTTAGGAAACATGTTCTCTAAGCCTAGGAAAAAAAAATATTGCCAAGACCTGGTATATCATTAATTATAATTATCAGTTGCCACATCATTTCATTCAGTTCTCCTTTTGATCATGCCAGGAACAGAAGGAACCACATTCTGTCAAGGCCCTGCGTCAAGAGAACAGAGAATATTATTTTGTATTCAAGCAGTTCACATTTCAGGGCACATGGGCTGATCCCTTAAGAACAAAAATGATGGTGAATCACATGCCATTTATGCATTTGTATTTTGGGCTGGGTTTTTTCCCAAAGCTGACACACAACATGCCATTTCCCTGAACAGCTCTGGTGCTCTGGTGCTCTGAACACTTTTCTGGGTTCTGCCCACAATACTATTTTTATGTTTTCTTTTTCTTTGTCTTTCTTTTTTTTCCAGGTCCTCCCAGGCTAATATTTTCCAGGGTGACTTTGGCTCCTCCCTATTGTCCTTCCTGTTTTCCTCTTTGCCCCTTCACACAAACATATCTGGGATTTGCTTAGAACCAGAAGATAGCTTCTGGTTATCTGAAACCTCAGCCTGTTTCCTCCAAGGTGGTGCCTGTTTTGGCAGTGAGAAATCCATTCCATGGAGTACTTGGCAGCATGGCCACACTGATCCTTCTGCTTTACAGGAGCTATTCTTGCATCTCTTAAAGTCATCATGGGCTTCAGATGTCCCAAGAGTTGCTCTAACACCACTATATATTTCAATTTCATACTTCAAGGAAGATGCCTCTTGTCCACTTGGATTTGCTTTTCCAGTAAGTCCGGTGGGATCACTTTTGCTACACCTTGCAACTCAGCTGTGTGTGGGAGCCAGAGCCAGGCTTTCTGTGATGTTAAATCATTTGTGAGATCCCTGGCATGCTCAGCTACTGCTCTCCAAGGAGTTCGGGCTCTGTGCAGCCAGCCTTCCAATTCTGGGAATGGTATGGATGTATCCAAACTTTTACATTAGGCCTGAAGGACAGTTAGCCCTGAAGATCTGGAGCTTTTGGGATAACTAGTACAGGTTTAGTTTTTTATTCTCAGAAAGCAGAATACAAAGCTCTTAGCAAATTTGGAAGCATCATTTTGCAAAGAAATGAAGGTTCCTTCTAGGCTGTCCCAGTGTCTCTGCTCACATCTCCCCTCAAATTTCCATCTTGGTGCAAGATTTGTTGCTGTGCTCTCTTCCTTCTTTCCAGACAGGTTCCTTGGTTGCTCTCTAGCAGCAATAAAGCTTCCACAGCTTACAGGGTGTGCTGGGGCAGGGGCTGTTAGAGCACTGTTAGGAACCTGACTTGTTCCAGTCTTCTCATTCTTCCTTGCTTTTTTCCAGAGTAGCAGCTATTTTAACCACAGCTTTAGCAGTGCCATTCTTTTCACCAGACAGCTTAATATGCACTGTAAAACCTTCTCTCGATTTTGCCATATTTTGTAAATAACATAAAAAATTTCAATTACACAACAGTTCGGTTCTCTCCCAGGCCTTAGTACGGGCTTAGCTTTTCATGAACCACACAGGACACAGCATTAATGATGCACCCAGAAGCCTCGTCAGCTGAATGATTGATCCAAAACAGCACCTTTTAACACTCAGGGAGAGATTGGTAAGCAGAGCACTATAAAACCCTGACCACTTACACTGAATGTTTTCACTGTGCAGTGAAACCTCAGTAGTGTCCCCCCCAGGCTCTGAGCCACATTTTGTGTCTGTTTTGTTTTCCTTTTTTTTTTTTTTCCCTATTATTTTTATTGAGGGACTGATCCTTCTAAGTTCAAAAGATGACTTCACTCCCTAACATAGTATTACCATTTTTCTTGTTATTGTTACTGCCCCAGATCCTGCTCTACTTTGGTACTTTGCACATCACAGACTTCAGAAAGTCTATGTCTGGCATAATCATCCAAGTCACAAAGCCTGTATCCATCAATATTAAAAAAAAAAAAAAGGCAAGAACTTGAAAGCTATTACTTAACNAAAAAAAAAAAAGGAAGGTCCCAGATAATGATTTATCCCAAGAGCAGACAGGTTTCCAAAGCAGATAAGATGACTTGCCTTGTCTCTCAAAGGAACCCTAGGTCATACTTCACTGGCCAGTTTTTAGATACTTAAAAGTTAGATGAAATGAGCCACAGAACTACTGCATGAGAGCCAAAGTGACAGATTATGACACCATGATGCTGGGCACTGTCCAAAATTATTTTGGCCAGCCCAGAAGAGTCATCATTTTATCCTCTGAACTTCAGAGAATTGGTTTGCCTGAGGTTTTCACTGTGCAGGAAACCAGCTTTGTTGGCATGCTTAAGTAGGAACAGTAAGGGAGATTGAAAAATTGGAAAATTAATTAAGGCAGTGTCAGTGGGTAAAATACAATAGGAAGCCAACCTTTAGGCAACCTCAAAAGCTATGGGATGCTCACTGCATCCCAGAGCCACTGCCCTTAAAAGCAGGTGCCTGCTTTGCTCCTGCTGCATTGGGAAGTGCCTTTTCCCATTGAAATGGTGCATTTCAGTGCAATCCCTCCCACTGCTGTTCCTCCTTCAGGCTCTGTAGCAGTGACTGATGTCACCTTAACTCAGTTTCCCCTCGGACAGAGTGAACTGTGAGCAGAAATATTAAGAGCAGAAGAAAGGAGGAGTAAGTAACAAGAGATTAAGGCAGCAGATAGAGAAGCTGTCTGAAAAGGCATCAAAATGTCAGTGATGACCAAAGAGAGTAGTGATGGTAATTATGAAATAATCAGAGAGAAGTCATATTTTTTGCCTAGATATTTATTGCAGTACAGAAGTACAGGGTCACAAAGCAGCAGTGGGGTAAGGACTGTAACCTGTATTCTTCTACAAGGAAGCAAGAAGGAAAGATCACAAGGAGAGACCCATGGACAGTGTGGACAAGCAATAAGAAAGGTAGGACCGCCGACAAAGCCATAAGTGGGATGGTGGAGAAACTACAGCTGTAGGGAGGAAGAAGTAGAAAATATTACTACACCTCATTCCTTCAAGCTGTGTACATCAATAAAACAAGTGGCAGCATCTGCTATGCCAGCTGCAAGGATGCAGCCTGCACAAGGCCCGCAAAAGCCCTTATCTCCCATTCCTGACTTGGAGCATGGTCAAACGGTTGAGGTATTAGGCTGGAACTCAAGACCACTTTCAATTTCTCTCTTGCCTCAGGTCTCCTGGCAATCTGTGGGACATCCCTACCTCAATTTCCTATCTGTAAAACAAGGATCAAAATACGTCTTCTGTCTATTCAATTTGCCTTTTCTCCTTTCTTCATACTGCACCTCATATCATGGGACCATCAACTGAAAGAATGGCCCTCAGTAAAGTTCAAGTAATAATGCTAATATGCCTTAGATGGACTTCTTTGAAGAAAGAGAGGGCTTAATTGTATTAAGATTTCAAAAACTATGTATGCACAAAGGGCTTTTAAAAATAATTGTGTTTATTTTTAATCTTATTTGCCAGCCTTATCTTTCAAGCAGTCAGAGATAGCACCAATATAATCTGGCAAAAGCAAGAGTAATTTAATGGAAGGAGTAGATAAAATGTCCAGATGCAAGTCCAGCATGTAAATTGAAGGAATTGCCTAATTGTACTTTCCAGATTTAGCGAAGAAAGGTGCAAAATATCTTAATGAAAAAATGTTAAGACTTGGATGTTGGTATGTCTCCTGCAAGGCTAGGAAAATGCTAGAACACAGGAGAAAAAGATCTATATTATTCCAAAGTAATATAGTGACAGGGAGACTTGGGCTCATAAACACTCTGAACTAAGAATGACGTGAGCACCATAAACAAGTCTTTGTCCAGAGGGTGCTCACAAAGTTCATAATGAATATCCTAAATCAAGAAGAACATAAAAATTGCTGATAGACAATTCCATTGGGAGAGACAGATCAAGAGGTGCCTGTGGAGCCACCATAAATACAGCTGCTGTGGAGAGTCCAGAAACAAACCACCACCAGGCACAGTTCAAGACCAAGCACATTAAATGAAAGACTTAGCTGGGGAAAGAATCCAAAAGCAAGAGCGAACATATGGGAGCCGATATTTATTTCTTGTTCTGCTGTCTGACCTTGGAGAAGTTATTTCGGGCTTAGACCTGAAAAGTACTGACCAGTCTGTTCCCAAACTACCAAAGCCTTTAGAAACATGCCTTGCCAACACTGTTGTTTCTTGCAGGCACGGAGAAGGTGCTGCTTATCCCAGGACAGAGCCTGCCAAAGTACTCTGTTGTGAATGGAAAGGGTGGCATCTGTTCTCAAAGCTGTATTTGCACTGGCTGTGAATCACACCACCACTGTGGGTAGGCACTGGCTGATCACACTCAGATCTCATCTGCACGAACAGCATTGAAATCCTGGAAGGAGACCAGGCTTCTACAAAATCCCTCTGCCAGCTTCACTTCTATCTCTCTGCACTCAGCTTGTAGATCTCCTATCCCAGCTCATGGACCCTTTAGAAGGCTTGCAAGTACCCAGGCTGTGTAGAGACAGCTGGTTGGAGCATTTTAAGTGTGACTGCTAAGTCTGCCTCCATTTCCAAGGAATGTTGCAGGACCTGGGTGTCCCTCAGGGTTCTTCCAGACTTCAACAGACCACATCCAACATTCATGAAGGCCTCCCCCCTATTCATCTCTCAAAGTCATAGAATCATAGAATGGCCTGGGTTGGAGGGGACCTTAAATTTCATGCAGTTCCAATCCCCCTTCTGTGGGCAGGGACACCTCCCACTAGGCAAAGTTGCTCAGAGCTCCATCCAACCTGGCCTTGAACACTTCAAGGGATGGAGCAGCTATAACTTCTCTGGGCAACCTGTGCCAGCGCCCCATCACTCTCACAGTAAAGAATTTCTTTCTAATATACAATCTAAATCTACCCTCTTGCGGTCTGAATCCATTCCCCTTGTCCTGTCATGCTCTTGTAAATAGTTTCTCTCCATTTTTCTTGTAGGTTCCCATGAGGTACTGAAGTGCCATGAAGGAAACACATAACTAAGCACATTTAAGCTCAGACTGTACATTTTCTGGACCAGATTCCTCCCTGACTCATATCAATTCTACTGCAGTATAAGGCTATTGATTTTACTGGCAGTATTGCTGATTTACACAAGGTTGAATAAGAGGAGAGCATTGGTGACCCCTGTAAGATGGGGATAATAATCTTTACCAACAACCCAAGGGAAATGTGAAAGTTAATTAATTAGTATTGTAAATCTCTGTGAGATCCTAGCAGTCCACAAATGAATTCAAATGGTACCAGAGAGACAGCATAAAATTTTTCTTCTTTCAGAAGTTCAAAAAAACAGACAAGGAGGAACAAAGTGGAGAACAGATCCAAACATTCAAATTTTGAGCAGTGTGTGCATTTCAAGCCACATTCCAGTAAAATGGTTTAAGACACATATAAGACATAAAGT
This sequence comes from Orthonyx spaldingii, assembly GCA_013397795.1. Classification (NCBI taxonomy): domain Eukaryota; kingdom Metazoa; phylum Chordata; class Aves; order Passeriformes; family Orthonychidae; genus Orthonyx; species Orthonyx spaldingii. Next base: position 1,718,988 of record VZTJ01002120.1, on the reverse strand, counting down.
GTTTTCAATCCTGAAAGCAAGATTCCATGACATTTTCTTTAAAAGAAATTGCTGTCAATACAACCCAAAGAAGTTCATAAAAGGGCGTGTTTTAAGTTTAGTCAATTAAGGATGCAAGCAAAAGAACTTTAGCCATCATTGACCCAGATATTCTATGGCATTTATATTCATAAAAGAACAGAATATGGACACAATGAATTGCAATAAAAATTCCCAATACAGATGGTTAACTCACCATTCTGCCCTTCAGTAGTGCAGAAGTTGGAAAGGTGATGCAGTCAGATGTAGAGGGCTATTCCCTGATCAAGGGAGGAAAGTCTGCTATTTAATAATAATGAGAAAGGAAATAAGATTTTTAAAGCTGTTGGAGTGTCAGGATGATGCTCCCAAAAGCTGCATTATCTAAGGACAACTAAGTCTATTTCTGAAACCTTAGTAGGGAACCACAGTTTATTTGCACACCCAGATATTTGAATGGGTGCACATATGGTTTGCAGTGAATCATTGGGATTAACTACTCCTTCTACAGACATATGTAAGGACTCCAAGTGGAACAAGGATCTTTTTATGTTGTGTTACACACAAACAAATGGCACAAAGACCAAAAGCTTAGAATGTCCTTTTCCCAAGAGACTGAGAATGTGTTCAGTTGTACTCTGCAGGCTCATTTTCTCCACTACCCATAAGAAAAGCACTGGGAGATTTGTTGAAAGACTTGAGCAGCCAAATTAGGCCCCTTCTTAAGAGATCATATTTGAAAATACTACTCAAAAATATTAGAGGCCTAAAAAGGCCAATAAAATATGACCTGCTGCATTCCTTAGGTAGTGGCGAGGGGAGGGGACTTATCTTGGTTTTGGGTGGTTTGTTTGTTTATTTTTTTATTTCTTGTCACCTGCTCTCCCCAAAGTTAGCAGGAAGCCAGGTAACAGTTTTAAGTGCACCTGTATGAATTCAAAGTGAGCATCACCGGGAAATCAGCTGAGTTCCTCTTAATTTAGATGACTTCATTGTCTCCATCTGACTCAAGCAAATTTAAAGAAGCAAAAGAAAATGCTCGTCTATGAGCCATCATCGTCATCAAACCAGTGGCTAAGTCAGAGGAGGCTGGTTGAAGCTCACCAATCTCACTGAGTCCCGTACAATGAGTGTATTTTCTTAAAGATGGTGAGACAAGACAGCTGTAGATAAAAATAAGAAAGTGGGGGAAGCATTGCTAACTTAATTTGCAGCATCATGTTGATAAGCCAACATTTTTGCTGCTGATTTTGACTGTTTTTCCCTCTAAGGAGCCTGTAGCTTCCTTTACCCTGGCATTCCATTACTGCCTGTTTGTAGCTGTGCTCTGTGACTACAACTGCACATACAAGGGCACTATTTCCTCTGTCCTGTAATTAATACCTTCCTTCACTTCACAAGTGACCTGACCACTGATCATGCTCCCTTTTGTATATGCAAAACCTTTGTGGATGAAGCTTTTCAATAATTGTTGTGTTGTAAAGAACCGTTTTTGGATAAATAGTAGTCAGGCAGTGTTTAAAAAACACCCCAAGCAGCAGCTGAAATCATCAGCATTTTTCAGCTCCCTCCTGTACTCAGTGTGCTATATCAGGTACAACCCAGGAGAAAAACCAAGCAAATCATGGGATAGCTGAAGATGTCTTTTGAAAAGGCTTTGGAACAAATAAGCTCAGAATATTTTTATAACCAACACAAAGTGCATTATTCATTATCACTGATCCCCTCAGCCAGAGATTACACCTGGATCCTAACCCCCAATTCCCTGTAATCTCTGTGTTTCTTCTTCCTTGAGGATGAAATGCATTTGTGAAGTAGCATGATAAAGATTTTCTGATATTGGTCTGTGTGAGCAACTACACAGACCAGGCTGGGCTCTAGAATGTGAGTCAGGCAACTTTCCCCTGCTCCCTACCTGGAAATCTGAACCTACTTGTGTAAGTAGACATCTTTATGGTCTATCTAGATAAAAAAAATCTCTTAAGCACAGTGCCTAACAGGACTGGAAACCAAAACCAGGGTTTAATAAAATGTACCTCTGACAAATAGTTTATTCCATTTCCAAGGGTGTCTGATCTTCCTAACAACAGGTAAGGGAAACTGATGAACTAAAATAAAAATGAGATAACAGATACAAGACTGTTGCAGAGATAGTTTAAAAGTAATATATTGTCTTAGGCTAAGAGAGGCCCTTCTTATTTTACACTGCTGCGGGAGTAAGAGAAAGTGTATCTAGACACAATGTCAAACGCTGCTCTGTCTCCTTACACATGTTGACTCTAATCCTTAGAAATTTGTGAAGGTCCAGATTTTGAAAATTTCTCTAGTGGCTCTTAGTGCCTCAGTTTCCTCATCTATTTTATGTTGGCACATTATTGTTCCTTATACACCAAAAGTGTTTAGAGAAATAGCACCTAGAGGCCAACCAGCCCAGCATTCCATGGTGCTTTGGTAAGATATGGAAAAATACAGTCTGCCCCAGACATATAACAATGTAATTGTTTATCTTCATTATAGACCTCTTATCGAGCCTAATGCTTCTCAAGTGCTTGGAAAGCCTGCAGTGAAAGGTGGGTTGTAAATGCAAGGAGTAGCTCCAAGGATAATAGATTACTGCGATAGAGGTAAAATCACAAACAAATATACCGTGTGGTGCATTAAAAGTAAAGAAAAAGCCAAGGATTTAGTAATCAGCTATCATCAAACTAAAGAAAAATATCGCTCTCACCAAGGAGTGTGGCAAGAAAGTGATGGGTGGACTTCAGTTCAAAAGTTCAATTATACAATTTCAGATTCAAAGGAAACTTCAACTCAGCTATTGCCTGGTGATACGATTACTGAAACCTTGAAGGAATGAAATTGAGTTTGAGCTGAGTGTAGGAGCAGTCATTTACCAGGTGGAGTATTGAGAAAACATTAACCCTGTAAATGCCATTGGCAAAGTAGAATTGATTAATGCACCAGTGTCTCATTTCTGAAAGTAACAGTCAATTTCTAGCTCATAACACAGAAAAAGTGTATTTTCACTTAAGGAGTTAAATTCTGTCCAAAGCCTAAGAAAAATTTCTCTATCTTGAATACCTGATAGAAGAATTACTGTCTTGATCTAGTCAGAGGTCCATCTAATCCTGGCTCCCCAATGACAGTAAACAACATTGCCAATTTTGGAGGAAGAAAAATAAATCTTTTAATAGTTTTGATGTGATAACCTGCCCCAGTGAATCCCCTTCTTATACAGGTCATAAATCAATTTATGCTCCAAGTTACCAAGTTGTTGGCATTGTCAAAGTCTTTTTTTTTAACTATTGTGGTTGGGAGCTAAAATTCAATTTTTGCTATGATACTTATGGGTAGTCTTCCTGCCCATCTTGCTGACTTCAAGCCTTGACATTTAAGTGTCTGTCTTCACATAAGCACAATTAAAATTGATTGCATTTTGCATTTACATGGCAATTTTCACCTGCAATGCTAAAAATCTCTATATTAGCATTGATCTTACCCTTGAATAACTATCAAAGCTAGAGCAGAGCAATGATTGCAATAATCTAGTTCAACATCCCACCCAAGAGATTGTACATGAGTTTAACTCACAAATCCAGCATCTGATCCAATACCTCATAGCTGAGCCAAGGATTTGCTTCAGAGAAAGATCCATCCAGTCATGGACAAAAAAACTTCTTCTCCCCAACATTAAAAGACAGTAGATTTAGATAGGACCCAAAATTTTCTATTATGAGAGTGGTGAGGCCCTGGCACAGGTTTCCCAGAAAAACTGTGGATGCTCTATCCCTGAAAGTGTTTGAGGCCAGGTTGGATGGGGCTCTGAGCAACCTGATCTAGTGGAAGGTGTCCCTGCCCATGGCAACAGGGTTTAACTACATTATTTGTAAAAGATTACTTCCAACCCAAACCATTTTATGATTATATGTCTGATTATGTGAAAATCTGGTGTACAGTATTTTATTCTTGAATAGTAGGTGTCCAGCCATAGTAAGGGAGGACAACTGACAATAAGATGCACCTGAATTTTCTTACTCAATTCTAGTGTCCTGTGCAAGGGATGAAATTCTATGCTTAAGTCTAACTTTGGAGTCTCTCCACAGAAGTTTGTAAAAAGAATATTTCAGAATTGATTCTGAATCACAGAATGCCAGGTAGAAAGGCACCTCAATGAGCATCTGATTCAACCTTTCTTGGCAAAATCATGGTCTAGACAAGATGGACCAGCACCATGTCCAACCAAATCTTGAAAGTATCTGGTGTTGGGGTAAAATCTTGATTTTGCTTTGCACATGACATTCAAGGGTCCCCTTTTTCAGGAGAAGCAGCTGGAAAATAATCAGGACATACTATGTTCTCTCAGTGTGTCATTATATGTCCTGGTTACATAACTGAATCATGGTGCTACTTAGTGCAGTCAGGGAAGTCGAAACAGACCTTGAAATGCCCAGCCCCTGGACCACTCAGATAGAAACATCTTATGCTGCTACAGGCATTTCAGGGGTCCGCCTGCCAGTCCAGAACGACACAGGTTCCCTGTGGATTGCAACTCATCTGCCAACCTGGGCAGTAGCTGTGGATGCTGTGAGGCATCTCAGAAAGCACCTCATGCAAGGCCACCAGCTCTATAGGTCAAGATTCAAACACAATGTGTGAACAAACTGTAAAGGGCAACAGACCTGACTGACCACTGACCCAAATGCGCGCTTTCATCGGCACTAAGATTTAGCTCTCCCAAAATGAAGAGATAAGACTCAGCTGTTCCTGTGGGAATTAACTGTATGACCCCTTGAAGATGACAGCCTGGGGCAGTGACCACACCTTTGATGCCAGAGGAACTGCCAATGCAAATAAATCCCAAACTGTTGGCGAACATGGCACTCAAGGAGAAAAGCTCTTAATCTCACCAGACAGCTGGGATAAACATTTATAAAGGAAACATTTTCAAAAGGCTAGGCAGAGTATAAAGACGCCAGGAGTCACTGAAATCTTGTTAAACATTGTTCACTGCATTACTTTAGATTTTAGTTTGAACTTACATTGTCAGATAAATTCCATTTATCTCCTGAATGCTTTTCTCACTGTGGTTGTTGCTAAGAATTCACACCTTCACTGAAGATTTACATTTTGTCCTTGATCAAGGCAAAGATAATGTTCAGCTTGAATCAATCTAAGGCACGTTTTTGTTTTTTTTTCTCTTTACTGGGTCAGTGTTTCTTGGTGTGACACTGAAAACACCGGTTGTGGTGTTCAACTGTTAGTGTAGGAGAGAAGGATGTTCTCACAGGTAGGGGACTGAATTAGTCCCCACAGAGAAAGAGTCTCTCAAACACTTCCATAGACTTCCAGCCTGACCTTGGGAAAACTATATTTCTCTCCTCATGGATCTATAAAATAAGGAAATAAATGGTTTTTCTTCCCCTTCTGCTGACCTTGCCTTTTCCTACACACGAGACCAACTACAATGGGAACAAATTTTAGTCGAGAATCCTAATCATTCTTTCAATACAGCCTATCATGAATTATCAACATCATGGTAAACTTGGTGATTTAACCAGTGCAATTGCTCCACTATAATTCAGAAACATAAAGACCTAAATGATATTTTTGGAAGAGCTGTAGAAGAATTCCCATGAGCACTCCCACACTTCCATTTGCTATCCTATCTCACTTGTCATTAATTACAAACTAATGAGTGCCATTTTCTGTTCTGCATTGATACTTTCTCATCCTGTGGGGCCATCAACCAGCACTGAAGGACGTGTCCAGACTGAAAGCATTTATCTATGCCATCTCACAAAGCACAGCTTTTCAGATAAAACAAGAATTTAATACAAAATAACCCCTCTTTCCAAAAACTAATTTCACTGATAATCCCTTCAGTTAGGTGCAGTCTGTACTAGAAATTAATTTTACTTGGATGCTGATAAGGATGACCACATGCCCTGTGACATTTACTATAGCCCTTTGTACATTTTCCTGATGGGCTAATACTATCTTTTGACCCAAACTATCCTTAAGTAAGTTTGGTTTCCTGCATATTTCGCCTCCTTGGCAACACAGAGAAGATTATTTTTGCTCCAAGTTCCTTGTTATAAATTACATTTGAGGCAATGGAGTGATTTATACTAATAAATCTTGACCATTGTCTCTATGTACTTAATGACTGTCTACAATAATTACCTGTGATATTAAATCTATACTTTTAAATTGTTACACTAGTTGCTTGCATGGTTTTGGCTTGGGCTCACAAACTCATTGACTCATGGGCATAGTGAAGGCATTAGCAGGAACCAGGAACCACTCCGGAAAAGCTGTTTGGACAGAGTGATCTTATTCTGGGTGGTTACAAACTGATAGTGCAACCATGGGTGTTCTGTTCTACTTGGCTGTGAAGTCACAGGATAGTGCTGGGTGCATTTACCAGCATATACAGCCACCTGAAAGCACCAAGGGGGGAACTGAGAATGTGTCTGAAAAGGCAAAAATATCTAATTGTTCTTAAAATGCACCGTAGATGGGCTGCAGACCTGCAGTCTGTATGCTCTGTTAGCTGATGCTAGAGTAAAAATGGGTTTATAACACCTGGGAGATGGATGGGGATACCAGTTATCTCAAGTGCAATTTAAAATAGTCCTAGGACTGTCTGGACTATCCAGTGCTCCTTGCAAGCTGGTCAGAAGCCCCACACCTTCACAGACTCTGTCCCTTAGAGCCAACTTTGAGAGGGACAGAAGACCACAGGTTCTTCCCTAATGGCAAAATGAAGACGGAAATTTTTAGAAAAGTCAGAAAGTTTTTCTGTGGTTGAAAAAAAAAAAAAAAAAAGAAGGAAAATAAAAATATCCCAGAACCTAAAAGTGATTGAAAACTCAGTGTCATAACTTCCCACCAGTAGACATACTGAAGTTATTGGTAAAAGCATTAATTAATCACACAACTTCAAATATCTGTGTCAGTAATAAAATAAATATGGACAGTACAGCCAGACTGTTCCTGAATATTGGATGTGTTATTACAATAATTAAGGTGAACAGTGGTTTCCTGTCTCGTTTGTTGATATTTTCTTGGGGAGATAGCTATAGCTACACTAAATGACATTGTAAACATATGTTTGGAGCATCATTCACTGATGCATTAACCCCTTTCATATGACAAAACACATATATTAAGTGCTTATGTGCAACACTAAACTTGAGCTTCAAGGGAAATAAACTGTTTGCAAGCTACAGAATGAAATTCACTCCAACCATGTTGTGACTTTATCACTCGTCCATGGGTGTGAGATCATTGTTTACCCAAATTCTGAACTATGGCTCTTCTTTGTAAAAATACAGCATAATAACAGAAGTGAGTTAGACACAGACAGTCTGAGTCTGGTTAGTACCTGGCAGTGCAAAAGATCAGAGAAAAGATAAAATGACAGCAGTTTGCCTTTCCCCCAGGAAAGAGAGTAAGAGGGAAATTACTGGATTGGAGTCAATTTGAACAAAAACAGACTTTGTTTTCAAACCATAGAATGTTCCAATCAATTACTCACGATTACTCTAGTCCAGCATATTTTGCCATATCCAAGATGCACTTCAGAAACTGGCAAAATTTGCCATTCTACACAATTAGCCCCTACCTTCAATATATCACCTTTACCTCCTGTCCCCTCTCCTCCTCCCAGATTTCACTGTCCTCTCCCTTGCACCTGCAGCACCTGTGTTGTCATCACCAACAACGACCAAATCTCAGCTGCTTCTCCAAGTGACTTTGCCTCCTATTTTCCATCAAAAGACAGCAATGAGCATATGGTAATTCTTTATATGCCTATATAGAGTTCCCATCCAAAATTCCTCAGTAGCATTGTTCTATGTTCTTAGACATCCACTTCTTTCCACTACAAAGGAGTCTGCAGTTCATTCTTGTGGGAAGAGATGGATTAGATTAAACTAAGTTTATGAAGTGCTTTTTTATCCTTTGGGAAACAGGACATTATAATAAATGCAAGGTTTTGTATTATCATTAAAGTGATGAACCAAATTATCATTAAAATGTAGAAATTGCCAACAGACAACCAGAGTTTTTCTATTAGTAAAATCCCCATTTTGTGGAAGTTGATCTTGAGCCAGTTTTCAAGTATTCAGACTCAAATGTCCAGCATTCACCAAAGAGTTGTAAAGATGACACTGCCTGGAGATACCAGTACAGAAAAACCACAAAGGACCCAACTGCCCTCTGAGCTGGGAGGAGCACTTAGGTGATATCAAACTTTTATAAGACAGGGAAGTGGGATCCCAGCACATGAATGCTAAAGAGCAGAGGAGCCAGAGCAGAGTGCTGAGGAACACAGATTATCCCATCAGGCTCAAACAGAGCATTATCTAACAAGAAGACTACACATAAAAAGAAAAGGTTTAAACCATTCAAGTTGAGCAGAAAACCCTGTTTATACCTCAAGTTTCTCCATGATCTTGAGAAGCCACAATAATTTGAACCATTAGAAATAAAAACAGACAGTGGCCTGTATCGTGATACAGAGAGCAAAGTATTTCAGAGTCCCTTGGAGCAGCCTCTGGGGTGTGAGTGAAGACATTGCACAGCCCAGGGCAGGAGGGTGATAGCACACGACCAGGGCATCAATGGAACCCTGAATGGATAGATTCTTCACAGGCAGAAGGAAGGGATAACAGGACAGATCATATCAGGTACTCCTAGACAGATGTAAGACAAGAGGGAGCAGAAGGAGAGCTGTGTTGTTCAGGCAGAGAGTGAAAACAAAACAAGATCTTGCATAAGTAATACCTAGGAGGGTAAGGCTCATCATTAAAGGATTTCCTTGGGACTCCGTTTGTACATGGCTTTGGGCTCTGATCCACAGAGCAACATGGGCACCTTGTTTCTGCTGACTTAAATGGAAGGCAATATCCTCAAAAGACCAGACATAATCTCTCTCAGTGTCATTTCTCCATCTGTAAATCACAGATAGAAGCACTCAGGGATAGATAGGATTTTGAGAAGAGAAACCCATGAAGAGTTTGCTTACACCAGTAGCAATGAACATACGAGCAATGAAGGTAAGGTAAACAATCAGACACTAATAACTTGTGTCTTACTTGTTTGTAAATATTGCAGACATTGAATCCCATTCATTCCTGGTACGGTGTCATTAATGAGGTCACATTCTGCATTGTCTGTCTTTATCTTTCTAATGATCCCTATGGAAAATTGAGGCAGAGAAAATGAGAAGCTTTATTGTGCTTAATATCCAAAGTGACAAGCCATTGCAAGTGGTGAAATGAGATTCTTCTACACAGATATAGTGATGAGGCTTGAAAGAAGCCTGTTGCTGGATTAAACAGGGTAATTGCAGTACAATTAGGTACAAGCACTTAACTCCCCTCTTCCAAATTCTCAATTATAGTAATAAAAATGCTTTTGTTTTGTCTTTTGTGTTTGATGGCTTACAAATGCTCCTGTCTTCTGCAGCTCAAGAAAAAAAAAAAGGAGACAGAGAGAAAGAAAGAGCTTTGACACATATCCAATGCAAGTGGTACAGTGTTCCTCATGATACATTACAGCAATGCTTAAACCCTGACAGCCTCAGTGTAACAGCACAGCCAAGTCTATCACTGTACTTTCCTGCCTTCTGAAAAGAGCTTTGGATAAAATGCAAAGCAACACTCTTGAAAAACCTTCCAGTGGTTTTCAGAATTACTTTTTGGACTCATCTGGTAAATCATCTTCACTTGGAGAGGTCATGGGAGACAGCTTTGACCACAAACTGAAAACAGGATCCTTGTGATTTAGTCACTCTTGTGTTTCATGAGCATCTTTCTCAACAGCAGGCAAAGGAGTCCTGATTCCGGCAAACATACCCATTTTTGGCAAATATTCCTTAAGTCACCTCTGTGAAAAAAGATCCCTATGATGGAGGAAGCTGATGTAGCTCCTTCATTTCTTGCAGTTCTTTCCTCACAGGATTGGATGGGCACTTACACCACCTGACACAGTTTCCTGACTCGATAGTTTTAACTTTTTAAAAAATTTGATTAGGCCAACAAAAAAATAACCACTGGTGAATAGCAGCTATCTTTACATGTGATTATCTTTCTTTGCATGTAGATCTGGGTATTTACATAAAGGGAGAATGGGGAACTGCCAAGACCTAGCCAAATTTTACTTTGATTTTCACCTGTCCATTGCACTATTCGTCACAAGTGCGCATCTCCAGTTCACATCCTCTGCTTTCTTCCCTCTCCCTTTGCTGCTTTACAGGGCAGACCTGTCTAGAAATCTACTGTTTGGTGGCTCTACTTGATTTTATTGGGTTTTTCAATATTGCACAATATTTTTCACATTGCATATTCCTTCTGGGCTTCTTCTTCATACTTTCTACTATCCAAAAAGGCACAAGAGGGTTCAAAATGTGCCCCACAGGACATGGGGTACAGGGGTACAAAGCAGGACAGAATCTTTAGGACCTGTAACAGAGCAGCATTTTGGAAGTGTGCACAATTCCCAGTATGGAAAGAGAAGTTTGGTTTCAGACCCTAAAAAGGATGGTGGAATTTTGATGTTATCACCTTGCCACTTTCCTATAAGGCTAGCATTCAGGAAACCCCAGGTATTTTTATCCCATCCCTTCAATCTCTTGGATGCTTGGGAAGGCTGTAATTCATGATCAAGCAGATGTACATTACTGCCTCAATCATGCCTGCCCCATGTTTTAAGCTTCACTAAACCCACTGTTCTTAACCAGGCAAGCTTCACATACATGGCCATTCAAGAGATGGTTGGATACCTGTTCAGCTGTCAAAACCAAAACAGATTCTCAGCCTTTCAAAAAGTATTACTTCTCCTCAAGTGTTTTAGCAAAGGAAATACCTTTCCCACAAATGCTGTGGGTGATGCTGTGGCCAAGCAGAGCAGATGCTCAGAATCAAAACACATATGCATACCTATTGGGAGTCTGCTACAGAAAACTCAGGCCTGAAGAGCACTTAGGTATTCACTTAATTTTATTCATATGAGTAGCCTCAATGACATTAATAGGTATGAGGCTTAAATAATAGCTGGATAAGTGCCCTGAATTACAGAAAAAAAGTAAGAAAAAAGAAAAGCAGAAAGGAAAGAAAAACAATGCAAAGATTAGCTGATTTTTTAATATTATTATTATTTCGCTGGAAAATTTCTTTTGTATATAATTATGCTAAAATCTATGCATAAATATGTATGCCTGAAGTTTCATTAACGCACATTAATCCCACATTTTATTACTGTGCACATTTCAGATAAGTAGGGAAAAAAATTCCTTGACCCAAAGAAAAGTTGATTCTGCCTATCATTTATGTAAAGTTTCAGCATATCTCCTAGATGTATTGCAAGAGAAGAAAAGATTGTAATTAATTTTAAAGGCATCTCAAAAATGTTCAGTTTACTCTAAGGGAGTCACTCCTAAGCTTCTGCTGTTTGTCACCTTTCAGTCATTTCCTATATTTGATCTTGCCTGCCCACTTTTATGAACAACCTGGAAAAACTTCCTGGTCAGCCAGCACTGTAGGCTCTTTCAGTAGCCCATAACAAGTCTCCTCTCGCATTTCAAATGCCTGAGTACTTAATATCGCCATCTGCAGCTTCAGAAGGGCATGGAAATTCCCCTTAAGTCAGTATAGACAATGGCACCTAGACACTGCTTTAGCAGACCCCAAAGTAGGCAGAGAGGTTCATCTCAGCTGACTAAACAAGGTGTCAACTGAGACGTCCCAGGGGTTCAATACAGCACATGCACCAGAGAAGAGAAAAGGCTGGTACTGTTCCCACAAGGAAAGGGGAGCTGAGAGCAGGGATGACAACAGGGGAAACAGGACAACTTGCCAGTCACAGGCACAGCTGTCACAGGCATGGCTGCTCATCATCATACAGGTCAGCAAAGGTCAAGAAGAGAACACTTAGATGCAGCTCCTAAGAGAAGGGTGGGAGCTGCTGTGTTCCTTGTTTCTCAGACAGCTCCTTGCAACCATCTAAGCTGGTCAGGACCCTCACAACATAAGATAGGTGTCAGGAAGAGGAGTTCAGTGTAACCCACAACACTGAGACAACACCAGACACTTACACCCAGGCAGCTGCAGAGGCACATATGGGCATCTAATGCCATAGAAGAGAACCTCACTGGGCTGGCACGAGACCCCAGGCAGTCTCACAGCCTTCCCATGCAACTAAAATACTGCAGGCATTTCAGATGTCACTGGATGACTGCACAGACAACAGTATCACACTTGCAGCTGCTGGTTATCTCAGTGTCTCTGTAGGCTGCACTGACCCCATTATTACCCCTCTTCTGAATGTCAAGACTGGGCAAGTATCTGTAGGTGGCCTAGTAGTTATAGGCTATAGGTGTCTGCCTACAGATGAATAAATTCAGATTCTTAATCTCCAAATCTGGCGCAGCTGTTTCACACAGTTTGCTGGGAAAGACGTAGGCAGCTGGAAACAATGGTCTATAGGAACAGTGTTTCCTGTTCCCTGTCCATCAGACAAAGACATAAGGCTTTTGCTATTATCATTCTTGTGATTCTGGCTGTTGTGAAACACACCCATTTGCACTTACAAAAATAAAACTAAAATTAAATTATATATTTCATATTTTATATGTATGTGGATATATGTTTGTATAAAAACCAGTGAATTACAAAAGAACGGAGAAGAAAATCTTACTGTACTGGTGGAAGGACTTAGAGGTCCCAGGTCTTTAATTTTGCAAGTCTTTTCCATGTGTCCACTGCAACAAATTTCTTTGTGCATATGTTCAGCCCTAGCAAGCTCAGAAGTAGACATTGCTTTGTCCTTTCTGGATAGAAATATAAATGTTCTGGGCTAAAGATTTATTTGCAAAAAAACCCCTGAACTTCTAAGAGGTTATCCTCTTCTGCATATCATGTTCTGGCTACCTAAGAAAGAGATACTTCACAAGAAGAAGATATCTGGGACCCCAAGAGACTCATGGATGAGGGACACAGGGTGAGGCATCAGATACCCGACCTGAAGTCGCTGCATGGAAATAACCCCTTCTGTCTGTGTGCTTGATCTGCAGTGATGAGGACAAAAGCTTTTCCCAGGTTTGAACACAAAGAGCACTGAAGATTATGAAGTGTTTCTGTACTTTGGTAAGTCAGGTTGCATGAGCCATAGACAGAAACTTTAACACGCATCTCATTAGAAACTGTTTGAAAATTGCATACTTCCTCTTTCTTATTACAATGTCATGGTTTAGAGGCATTGCATTTGCAGGAAATTGAGAACCACTCAATCTAGAAAAAGTTTCCTCCAGCATGACATCCCATCTCTCCTCTAAAGATCATAATTTCTTTTCATGCCTCTCTCCTTCCTGGCTTCTTGTCATGAATCAGAAACAGATGTGCTCACTTTTCCTTAAAAGTAAGTAAATAACCATAGCATGTTGTGATCCTACTGCAATGTCTCCTCCTGCCCACCACCTTTGTCCCTTTAGAACTCTATTGTTACAGTTTTCAGAAGATTTGGGATGTTTCTGTAAATTTTCTGGCCAGAATACACCACACAGATTCTTGTTCTCCCAGACAAACTGTCAGTGCTCTGTATTAGATCATAAATATGTATTTACATGAAGCTGATGCTGATAACAGCTATGAACCTAATAGAAAATTTTGCATTCAACAAGAGAAAAGATTTTCGTTTTTCATCAGCCTGTAAGTCTTGCTTTCAAATTCATTTCTTTCCACTGGATACAATCTAATATGGTTTGAGAGTATCATAGCAATCTTGATGCAGCACCTGTTGAAAAATACATGGCCACCTCCTGGGGTGTGGATAAAACCTCAAAATGGAGAATAAATAAGTTATTATAAAGAACTGGATTTCCAGTTGTTATTCACGGTAATATAAAAGAACTCCTGCTTTATAATTTAGAAACTCTATCAGTTTCATATCTTTATAGCATTTTGAAGGCATACATCAGGTAGAAGGAAAGAATAACCATTTACTTTTCCATTAAGAAGGTAGAAGAAAGGGAGTGATGTACTGCTTTCTATAGAAAGGTACTAGACACTGCTTTAAAACTGAAAATGAAAAACCTCATAAAAATAAATAAGGACCTCGTGTCTTTTACCTGTGAAAGAAATATTTTAAAGAAGGTCCCCTCCTTTAAAACTTTAAGGGGGGAAGAACCCCTCAAACTAACCCAGCAAAAAGCCCAAAGAAAAATGTACTAAGACATTAGGTCAAAAAGTCAGAAGACATGAGCATGACAACAATTTGTACTTCTGGCCCCAAACCAGGTGAAGAATGAGTTCCTAGTGGGGGCTATAGGTTCCTGTTGCATGCAAGGTGTGACACTTGCTGCATCAATCATCCATGGTGTATCAGTGGCAAATCCATGGACCAGTGAGACACCTGACACTGAATTGAGTTTTTGCCCTCTTGGCCAGAACAAAATCAAGTGCCGTGGTATCACTGCAAGTGGAAACTAAAAAATGCAATATAGTGAACAATAGCACATAAAAAAAAAATCAGAAGGAGATTTGAAGATACTTAGAGTAGGCTGACATTTAGATGTTGTATTTCAGTTTCAAAAAAGATGGCTATTACCTGAAAGCTATGAAATGTGACATTTTTTACCAACTAGCACTAGGCTTCTTGATAGATCTGTTACATACTTTCTCTGCATGTACTTTTGGCTGTGTGTGAGCACAAGAAAATGTAGTTTTTCATTACAGTTTTGCACTGCTTGAAGCAATCTCAGTGCCGAAGGTCTAAAATTATCTCATATTCTTTCTCTTTAGACTTTTTTTTCTGTCCTAAGAATTGGGTTGGAATTTCAAAGCTACCCAGAGAATATGGATGAATCTCAGTATTCACTCCATCAGTCGTTATCTTGATCTAAAGTACAGAAACACAACAGGAGCTGTCTGAGGATGGCATATGCATAGGACACAAAGAATTTGTATTTAGGAAACCCAAACTCAAGTCTATTGGCTACATCTGTACTTCTAAATTAAACAGTCCAGGGAGCCCAACTGGCTGTACTGTTAAATGGTTTGAACAGTACATGACATGCTTTTTCCAAAAAAAACCTTGCAGGCATAGTTTAGGACTAAGCATTGGCTGTGGTCCATTCCCAGTAGGCACATCAGATGCAGCTCCCCTGTGCTAAAGAACCAGCACTGTCATGCCATATCCATAGCCAAAGGCCTTAGCACTGCTCAGTTTGCCATATAGATGGAGCCACTTCGTGAAGGCATCATGGCATGACCACAGGCTCCTCTAATGCTTTTTGACACATCACAAACTATGCTCCAGGCAAAAGAACCAGTAAAATGCAGTGAAAGTAGTGATTAATTATGCATACTTTTGGCAACAGTTGGGAGCACTGCAATTCAGAACTTATTTACTTGCATTTAAAAAAAAAAACAATACAAGAGTACTGGAAGGATAGTCTTGTGCCTGACCACAGATCTGGCACAGCAGTGGATAGAGGTCTTAGCTGTGCTGAGTCCTACTCTGTGACCTTGGGACTTAGACTTCCTATTCCTGCATCTCAGCTCATCAATAAAACTGCAATGACAAAACAGCCTCAGTTCTTGGCTATTATACTCAGCTCATCAGGGCAGTGTGTGAACATCTCTTAATATCAGTTTGGACAGCATGAAGCTCAATGGGCTCTCGCTCTCAGTTTGGGCCTCTAGGCTTCTGGAATGCACCAAACAATAAAGCTGTATATTTTGAATAGCTTTAGTAAATCATCTATTAAAAAAAGGGTTTTTGCAGAGCTCACAGTGTGCCTCATCATGGGATGTACTGCCAAAATTGTAACAATTAGCTGTCTATCTTAGGTACTTCTGTGGCTCCCAGGACCACAGTATATCAGTATATCACAAACTTTAATGGGTTTTTCCTCCCCATCCAGCTGTGAGGCTGAGAAGGCAGCGTTAGCATCACCCTTTACAACAGTCAGTGAGACCTGTGTCTGAGCAGGGGAGCCTGGCAGCTTGGGAAGCGCCCTGCATGGTCCCATTGCCCCTTGCCCCCTGTGCCCTCACTGTAAAGGAAATCCCAGCCTGCAGGCTGGAAGGGCCTATGGCATATCCTATTCAAATCCCAAATTTGCGGAGCTGAAGGAGCAGGATCACTGCAGAGCACATTTCTCCATCTGCCCTGGAGCTAGTCAGCAAGCCCAAGTCATTTGGAAGACTGAATGCCACTGATTTCAGGAAGGTTGATTTTAAACACACCTACAAACCCAGGCTGAGACACAGATCTGTGCTTCTAAATTACAGCTGGATCTGATCACAACATGAGATAGCTTACCCACAGTAGCTACAAATTGTGCCAGATTGAGTGCAATTGTCTGTGTGAGCTCTGGGATTGACAAAGCCCAAGGGGCTGACCAAGGCTACACAGGACATTACTAACAGGGAAAGCCATTTCTCCTCCAGAAAGTCCAAGGCAGACCCTGCAACCTCTAAGCTATTTTTCCTTTTATATATAATTTCCCTCCTGGGTAGTAGAATCAGGAAATCGGAATTTTGTAATACCTTTTTCCCATCTTGATGATAATCGACCAAAGGAGTTGTCTTGCGGCTTCTGGAAATAAAGTGGTTACCACAATTAAGTTTCATTTTCAGGGATATGTTTTATTCAAGAGACTGTCAAACTGATTGTCAAACAACCTTGAGCACAAATTTTAGGAATAAGTACCCTGGAACTGTTGCCTGCCTTTCTTTCAGAAAGACCAGGAATCGGAAGTGGAAAACCTTTGGATCCTTAGCGGATCTGACAGAGAAAGGAGAGGTGGTCACCAATTTCTTCCCACTAGACCCTGCAACCCTAGGCAAGATCCCTGATCCATCACAAGAGGTGGAGAGGGCCAGAAGGAGCTGATTATTTTAAACCTGTTGTATAGAGTTAAATGAAACTGTGAATATAATCTGCATTTTGAAAGAGAATCAAAGATCAGTTAAAAGCCAGGTGCATTCTTTTCAGATGATTTTCCCAAAGAAAATATCTGTAAATTTGCTTTCTGGCAAAGAACTGGAGCTTTCCTGGTTCTTCTGCGACATATGTCAGCACTGTCATTATTTTGCTAAGGAGACACACTGGGCCAACAAGGCAGAGATAGAAGCTGAGAAAATGGTTGGTCGAACAAAGCCATCCTTTCTCTTCCTGCTGTTAGGCAGCACTTAAAAGAAACTGAGGTGGAAGCCAGTTTTCTTTTCAGCATGAGGTTGGAGAACACGCAGGATCTTTAAACGCAGTTCAGCACCTTAGCCAGTGAGCAAGAAGTAATTAAATTACATTTGTCCAGGCTGGTTGTTAAGTTGTCCTGGGTGGCTGAACAATGGGCTTTTCTGAGCCTGGAGAAAATACATGTTTTTACAATTAGATGAAGCCACAAGAAGACAAAGAGATATAGAAAGGATGTTTTAAATGACAAGAGCTACAGAGACAGAAAATCCCATGTTTGTGTTGCTGAGACAGCATGAAAGGACTTTAAGAAGGCTTTGAAGAAAGAATGACGATGTAAGCAAGGCAGAAGAAATTCAGAGGTGTGCACATAGCAAACATATAAAGGAGACCAGAAGTATGTTATTATTTTTATATTTTGTTTTCTCAGTCTGTGATGGAGTTACATAAATCTAAAACCAATAGCTGCAATATCAGTTAGAGTATGGAGGACCTACAAATAACTCCTACTGCACCTGCCTCTGCTCCAGGCATTTCCCAACTTCAGCTTCTCAGGCTCCAGTATGTGCAAGGTTCAGTGTCATTCCCCGCAGGAACACTGCTTTGAGAGGTAGTGATTTGAGACTTATGTTTCTCGTGAAGGAATATGGTCCTCCAGGACACAGGTCTGCCGTACTTTTTTTCTGGAAAACACACGCACACACATACAGACATTCTTCACTTTGTGTGATACTTTCAGCAAATTTTAAAAAACAGTTACATCCATATTCCTAAAAACAGATGTATATTATCATTTCAGGCAGTGAGATATGAACATTTTAAAAATAAGTTACTGTTTTGTAACTCCTGTCACCACCATCTTTTACTTAAGATGTGCAAAACTTCTATTGCACTGACTTAAAAACGAACATTTCCTTTTACTTTGGGGCATGAAGACGCATAATTTACATTATTGAGAAATGATTTTCAGAGTAGGTTGTTCTGAAAACCTTATGGGGTTTTTTTGTGACATCACTGATTTTTCTTAGTGTCTTTTTCAGCATGCCATTGCCACTGGTTTATGACAGTGTGAGTGATCATTTGTGTGTTTGCATGTCTGTGCAAGTCAAGGCCTGTGTAAAAGGGAACAATAAACCCCTGGCACACACACTTCACACAGAAGGTTTTCTATTTTTATATAGTCTTTTGTCCCACAACTTTACTTCAAGTCTCTTCAAAATAGGAGCAGCAGTTGCTTCAATACATTTAGGATGCAATATGACAAATAATTGTTTGTAATAGATGTTCTTATTCATCCAAGATGATCCACTCATGGCAGAGAGGCTCTTCTCAGGCACATGAGGGTGGCCTTTGGATTGAAAATAGCATAATTTCTGTCAAAAATGAAGTCATCAGGGAAACAAAATAAAACTCCAAGAAAACACACACAATGTGGCAAATTTAATACACAGCTGTACCTTCTTTCTAGCGGCTAGCTCAGCTGGAGAGAGCCATAATTATCTCGTTTAATGTGGCTATGGGACCACCACACAGTTTGGGAGTCTTGCAATTTTCCATTAGCAGAAAATTGACAGAGTTCCAGAATATATTTTTAGTTGGACACGGAATTTGCACTCCTACATATGCTAAGAAAAAGCCAAGAAGAATGTGATATATTTCAATCCTTATGCTTCTGATTTAATTCCACTCTTCTTCTGTATCTTTTATTACTATTAATTTTAATTTAATTGGAAGGGCCTGGCCTCCTTTGCTCTAGGCACCACATACATTAATTAAAATACAAAAAAAAAGATTAAAAAGTAATTCTACAAAAATTCTTTTGATTAGACCAAATATCAGGTTCCGGTAGGTCACCTTAAAACATTCCTCAAAAATACCATTCACAGCAACTACAACTTTCGCTCTTGGGCCTCTCCAGGACAAACACCAGTGCAGGAAGTCAAAGATTAGAAATTCCGAGCTGAAGAGGAGATCAGAGCATTTCTGGCAAAATACAGCCAACAGGATGCTCCATCCAGATGGAACTTTATTGCTAACCTCAGTTGCCTGGTTCAGGGAAGGTGAGGATAAAATATTCTCCCAAGGAAACGGGTCCATGCTGTGCTGTTGGCACCAGTTTTACAAATTCTCCTTGGCAGAGGGTAGGAGCCTGGCAGCCTGCAGGGCAGCAGTGCATGTGCTCCAGCTGTGTTGGCTCCTAAGTGGACTCGTGCATTTTGCACCGGCTCTCATTGCCAGCTGCTCCCACAGGAGATGCCACAATCACCATTCCTTAAGGTGGCTGGTGCACTGGATGTGTCAGAGAGATGATCACACTTACCTCGTCGGGAATAGATTTTGTTGTCCTGGGCTTTACTCAAGGCCTCAGATGTATTTTAGGTGCATTTTGCTTTTTGGGAACCATTGTTGTAAACACCTTTTCATACTGATTCTCTCTTTGTACTGACTGACTTTCTGGACAAAGGAGGTTATAGTTCAAATCTTCCAAGGATTTTAGGAATAAAGTAGCTGAGCTGATAGCAAAATACACAACTTCTCTTTCAAGATAGCTACTCTATTACACTTTTGTGGGATTACAGTCACTGCACCTATACTTTAGAAAAGACTGGACTTATACACTTGCATATCTTGATAATTTTTTAAAATAATCATTGCATATGAGACAGAATATGTTTCTTTATAAATCAAGATAAAACAATATCTAATTAGCACAAATTCTGCAGAGAGAAACTATGCCTCACTACCCTATTAATATTCTTTGAATGTGTTGATAAATTAGCAGGTAAAGGACAAAATACTCCTTTGATTACACAAAGTTTTTGACAGGGTTGCTAATAACATGGTACTCCTGAACTTAGAAAGTCATACAGAGGCAAAGTACCAGTGTGAATTAAGAAAAGGCTAAGAGACAAAAGACAAAGTTAGAATTAATGGCCAAGTTAAAAATTTAACAGCAGATGCCTTTAGATTTTATATTGGCACTGGCATTATTTAACATACCTGTTAACACCTGGAACAGGAGATGAACAGAGAAGTATCTCAATTTGCAAATGACAATATATTATTTACATGACTGAGATCTGGCTACCATTTCAGGGATTCTCAAAGAAATTTAACATATACAGGTCTTAGCTTAATGAACACCAAAAGGTTCACTGCTGAAAAATGGAAAGTTATACACATCAAACTGAAAGAAACTGAGTTACACATACAGCATACACTGCTTTAAACGATGTTAGAAAAGAGATCAGTTGCAATTGTGACCATGCAACCAGGACTGCACTTGCAATTAAACAAGCAAACGCAATTTAATAACAAGAACATTCATAATACTAGTATATGAAATAATGAAGTGCCATTATAATCTTGTCTCCAAACAGACCCTGTTATCTCAAAAAAGTTATTAAAAATTACATGTTCAGAGACAGGTTGAAAATCGTTAAGAGCACAGAGGTCACTTACGTAAAATCAGAATGAAAAGACTGGGATTGTTGACTTTGCAAATTAGAAGACCTAGAAAGCTTACATAAAAGCATATAAAATAATGAATTGCTCAAAAAGGCAGATTTCTAGCTCTGTTCTCCTTTGCCAAGGAGACATTCAATGAAAATGAAAGATAATCAATTCAAAGCTGATAGAAAGTAATAATTTTTCATCCAGTACATGATAAGACTGTGCAACTCCCTGCAGCAAAGCAGTCATGAGATCAATAGTCCAGTAAAACCCAAAGAGGAACTGGGTTTCTTACTGACAACAAAAATATCCCTCCTTTTAACAACCTGACGAAGTATGCTAGAAGGATTAAATATTCCAAGGTTTAAATCCAACTCTGGTGATTATGGACTTCCTTCTTCTGCAGCATTCCCACATGGAGAAACATTGACTAAGCTGGCTTTGGCCCTTGCCAAAGACAAAGATGATCTGCATGGATCTAAGTCTGATCTAATAGGTCAGTTCTATATATTTCCATCTTTTCAAAAATAAGATTAAAGGGCATGCCTGCACACACATCCCTGAGTAGGACTCTAGCAAATGTGCAGTGTGGTTACTCGCCAAGGAGCAGTTTGGTATTTTGGGGTGCAGTGTCCATGATATGGCTCCTAAATAGTCCTTCCTGTGATGCTTCTTCCTTTACACGTCAGACTGCAGTACCTAGTGAAGGCAGAAGCTTTTGTGTTGTCAAATAGTTCATAGAGTGAATTTTCTATCTCTTCTTCTCATTGTGATAGATAGCACAACTCTCCTTCCTCTCATTTACAAAGATTTTTCTCAAATGAACTATGAATAATTAAAATCTAACTCCATTTGTTCATTTTTTTCTTAATTGAAGAAATTAAAGATGTATGTAGTGTGACTTCAAGGACTGCATATGAAAAGATATACATTATTTTATTCAAGTATAGCACTTTAAATGGCACAGCACATATTTTCCTACTAATTCATGCCTCATTCAAGTTAAATATTTGCGCTATATGTGGCAAATTAAGCTAATAAAAGCAATTTTATTAGACGCTGGTGTTTTTGTCACATCTTCAAACTCCAATTTTTCCACCCTTGTGCTCACTGAGCAGTAAAAATTTCTTTCCTACACTTTCTCCTCCTTTTTTTAACCCCAACATTGAGTTATTGCATTTATATTATTAATGAGACTGTCCATAGCTAAATAACTGAAATATAGATTCATTATGGACATAAGCCCGCTTGCTGCAGGGCACAAGCACATCGCTGACTGTTTGGGGTTAAGCAGAAATCTCCCCAAAGGTCTGGTTGTTACAGTTATTCATTAGGAGATTAGCTGCATCCTCCCTGGACATATCTCATTATGATGGCTTTTGGAGTGTGGATACTGGAACAGACTAATAATTTAGCAGGTTCTGTGCTGCTGTTCCTCTGATCCTAACATGTCAGTGTTAGAAAACTTATGGGAGATCATTACTGGAGGCAAAAGAATAAGCAAAACCTAATAGGAATTATTTTCCATATGGATTATTTGCTAATTAATTTCATCTATGACAAAAGAAAAGATGATAGACCAGTAGATCATTGGATCATTGTAAAAATTTGCTTGCAACACATTCTTAAAGACATTTTTCTTTTTTTTTTTTTTACAAGCATGCAACTCTTAGAATTTTGCACCTCATTCTATCCCAGTGATTGTCCTTCCTACCCCATTTTTAAGCTATTGGTATATTGTAACTTCAGTTAATTGCACAATATAAACATAGAAGAATGAGAGGTTTGTTGAATAATGAATTTCACAGTGACATGTTTCCAAAATCCCTCCCATCAGAATATTTGCTGTTCCTCCTCGTCTCCTGAAGCATACCACTATCACAATTCCCCACCATTTCTTATAGTAAAAAATCCCTCTCAGTTTCTCAAAGCCACCTTTAGACACTCTTTCTCAACTTTGCTTGCCTAGTAGGCAGGTGAAAATTGAGTTAGGCTCTGATTAGTTCAGCATTTCTGCACAAGGAATGGCCAATTGGCCATTGCCAGATGGAACAAATAAACCATGGGTTGAATGGTCCTTGACATGACTTCACCTGGAGCAATGGTATATAAACATCTGCCAAGCTGTTGATTTTCACAAAATTTATAGGAATGTAATATCTTTGAAACTTTTACCCCTCTGTCAAATAGAGCTGAAATTGGCCCCCAGGCTCAGACGTTACAAGGAGGGAGCTGACAGACAGCATGATGGCGTCAGTCTCATTTCCTCAGGAAACTTGGCTAAAAATACCAAACCTTAAAAACAAGAAAATGAAGTGCAAAAGACATCATAAACTCTACAGTGCTCTCATGATAAACAAAAGTATGTTATCCTTGCCAAGCACAATGGAATGAGATTTCACCATCACATAAGAGTCTGTGAAGTGCTGACCCCTGGTCGAATCCAATGGTGCAATAAGAAAGTGACACTCTGCAGAGTTAGCAACACACTTAACTCTATTCACTGCCCTCAGCCAGATGCTGGAAGCTAACATCGTAAATTAGTGTCCGTATGACCTGATATGGATTGTTGTTCTGATCCAGTGGTTGGCATTACAAATAGGAAATGCGGGTCCAGAGCTCCTCTTTAAGCCTTAAAAACTTGAAGTCTTTGGTGATATTTACCTGCCATGAAGTCAGACACCTTTCTGGAGGTGCTCAAGCTACAAGGCTGGTCATCCAAGTCTCTCACTATTGATGCTGGAGAAAGACTGGCTTTTCTGAAGAGCACCTCTAATCAGTTGCTGTGCAGATTCATCCTTTGAAGGAATTTGTAACTTTCTACTGATCAGCAAAAGAGGCTTGTGATATTCATCTCATAACTTAAACTCCGAAGGTTGGTGTCTAAACCTGGATAGAAACACCATCAACTTTTCAAATGCTTGCAAAAAGACAGTTTATTAACACTTTTCCTTTGCATTTTTTCTTCTCTCTGATGGCACATAAAGAAAAACCTCCTCATTTTTTTCTTTTCTCCTTTAACACCAGCATGACATATTCCTTTGCACCTTGAAGGAGGTCTATTAGTTGGCCACATTTCCCTTTGCTGGCTCTGTGAAAATGGAGATCAAGCAACACTGATCCATGATTCATGAAAAATGAGGTCTCATATGCATCACTCAGGCTCAGCCTGTATCTGTTGTGGTTTTGAGGAAACAAAATTTTGGGCAACTAAGTGTCCAGGCCAATTAATTTTAATGAATTATTTCTAGATCCTTCAGCACTGAAATGATTAGGGCCTGAAGTTGTTTCTGTGAAAGCGGTAGTTGAAATAAAATATTTAGACCCAGAAGAACACATCTCACCAGTATAAAACAGCTGCAAGGCTCAGTGATCTAAACCCATTTTGAGTCTGAACTAGCAGACTGGATCAATTAAAGGGACAAGAATAAGAAGACCAATCTGTTGTAGCCAACCTTCTAGAGTTCTTATTGATATGAAGTGGGGCATGATAGCTGGGCTTCTATGTTCCCTCAGCAAAGTCTAAACTCCAGTACCAAATGGCTGCATACTTTCAAAATTCTCTCAGGCATACCCCAAAAACTTGGTCAAAAATGTATTGACTTTTAGGCAAGCTGTCTGACCAATAGGACTGCACCTAAGTGGTTAATTCTAGTCACAGACCTAGAAAGGACTAAAGTGCAGCTTAACCAGGAGCCCAGGGGAGGATCAGTGGGATAATTCACTGCCAAAGAGGGGAAAGGGAAATGGACTGTTTTTCAGAGGCCACAATCTTTTCCCCATTTCCCTCCAGCACAACCATCTCAGCTCCATTATTTTGAACAGCTTTTTTCCCCTCAGGCTCTTGCAATGCCCAAGCTTGCAGAGGTGCAGAACCATGACATAATCCATCACCTCCCCGTGTCCGAGGGGAGATTGTTCCTTCAATGAAGTTGCTCTCTGGAATGCATGGGTCATTCCACAGCAGAAAATGGGAGGAATGCTGCACATGTGGCATTAGATGCCATGAATGAATGTGTTTAGGACAGTGGATATAGAGATGAATGCTCCCTTTTTGCCTGCACATTATCAAACAGCTTAATTTAGGACAAATCAGGCTGATAGCCCTCATTGAGGAAAACCTAGCACCATGCCTGTGCCCTTAGAGCAGAATGATTCTTGGAAACCATATATTCAGATCTAAACAAAGCTTTCTAAAAGTCCAGCAGGTACCACCAGGATGCAAGCAAATTTTGGCATTTCTACCTCCCATTATAATCCTCACTTGAAAACGAAAAACCAGTGAGATTCTCGTTTATGGGAAGGTCCCTTTACATTGCAGAGTGGTGTGAATAGGTATCAAATATATTGTGTTGCATAGAGATAGCTTTGCATATGTGCAGAATATCTTGTGTGAAAGGAAGCGCTTCAATATTTGCTCAGTATTTCATCTCCCAATATAATTTCAATATGTAAAACAAATGTTACTTATACAGCACACCCTTGTAAGTCATACAGATACAGTTTGTTCCACCAGGCAGGTTTCATTAGTCACAAATCCTAGCCAGCTTGTTTCTTTGTCTTGTATGTTGTAGTGTTCATAAGACAATTGAGTCTGGGGAGTGGAAAACATCCTCATATGCAAATTTGCATATAAAGCATACCTTTTAATTTATTGTTTGGATATTAGGTGCTGTGACAAGATAAGTCATATGATGTGTAATTGGCCCGGTGAGGATTTGTTGGTGTGTATAATGTATACACTTTTATTAAAGTACAAGAAGAAAATTACTTTGTCAATCATTTCTAAGATAAAAAGGGCCTGGAGAAAGCATTAATTCTTCTGCTGTCACTTCTGGCACTGTAGTTCTTTCTATGTACAACTACGTTTTAAAAAATATTGCTACTGTACTTTAATCTTAAATAATTCAGAAGCTTTCTGATTTCTGATTTGATGCAAAAGATGGTCAGACGTGTTCGCACAGGCACACACATACGCACACACAACAGGCACCCAAGATCTGAGTTAATAATTTATAATTAAAAATCCAAATAGATAAAACAGATGGGAATGAGATTACTGTCCCCATTTTGTCACAGGAGAGGCAAAACCCACCAACAGGTAAAATCAACCCAAAGCAATATTGGCACTTTTAGCACACATGTGTTATCAATACACAAAACCCTTCTGTATCTGTGTTGATGTTCTTCCACTTTGTTGGAAATAAGAAGACCTATTCAATCATCATCAGAAATAAAAGTATTTCCTTTGCTTTGCTTATATGCCAGCCTTGTCCACAACAATGTTATCTTTCTCACAAACACCTAAGGAAAGTGAAGGAAAGGTAAGGTCTTCCCTCTTGAAGCACAGACCTGCTGTCCAAACCCTTTCATTTCCACCCATCACTGCAAGCAAAAAGGTCTCTCTTCCTGCCTCCTTGCTTCATCTCCTCTGTCAGCTTTTATTTGATTCTACACTGTTCTTGGAGGCCATAGCAAATTTTGTCACAAACTATCTGCAAAACAAACATATGCACCAAAGTGGAAAAGGTTCTGTCTTTGGGCATACATAGAACAGATTAGCCTACAGCTGGACTGGAATATCTGCTGGGATTTTTGTAAAGGAAAAGAAAAAAGCAAATAACTTGTCCTCAAGCAAAGCTAAAGTCCATCTCTGGCTTCACAAGCTTCTATGTGGAAACAGTTAATAAAGTTTACAAAATACTGATTCACACCATGCAATCCATCCTGGGTCACAACCTCTTTGGCACTCAAAGACAGTTCTCCTTAAACTAGACAAACACCCATTTGGACTGCTCAGAAATTTTGAAATATAGCATCTCTCCTCAGGGGCACTTCAATAATAAAATGAACCAAAAGGCTCCTAGGGTAGCACTTTTTTGGCTCAGTTTCCAACCACATTATTTACATGGGCATATATAATCAACTATTGATCTATGTGCAGCCTGGGGAAGGGCTTTGCAGAAGATGCCAAGCCAGTTAGTAACCAAGTACCAACCCACTCTCTTATTTATTGGCCACCCATTTTGTGGTCCATTCACTCAGTGCCTGAAGTAAGCCCTGCCAGGAGGTTGGGAACCCATGCCAGAAATCCCAACAAAAAGCAGGGAGCCCGGGGAGCTCCCTGGGTCCAGGTCTGCTCCAGGAGTAAAGAGCTGGTGGCCAACACACCCATCAGATTCCTCAGGATGTCTCCTGAGGGCTGCAGCTCACAAAAGCACAAGCATTTGTCCAATTCTGCTGTCCTAGGGCAACTTTGACTAAATGGCAGAGAGGAGAGAATCAGAGCCATCCCAGACACTCTGCCTTGGCACGGCCTCCTTCACTCTCTCCTGCCACATCGCATCCCTTTTGCAGCCAAGTATTCTTTTCCTGTGGATTGCTCTTTTTGTATGTAACTTCTGAAGCATTTGTGAACTCAAGTATTTAAAAGAACTGTAAAACAACACAGCGTCATATAGCCTCCTGTACTCTCTTCCAGCCTGGCAGAAACCTTGAGATCTGCCTCTATTGAGCCTGCTAGAAGAGGCAAGAGAGTAGCTGTCTCTTTGAGATAGCAGCCCCTCTTTTTCATCCTCTAGGTGCAGATGAAGGGCAATAAATGAGGGAGTTTTTTTCCAGGATGTTTTGCAACTAAAGACAAGTGGCATGGGATGGTTAATTTCACAACAGCACACCTTCCCCACCACCCCAGACCAGGGGGTCTACACAAAAACACCTCTTATAAATAGTCCCTGACCCAGGCTAACACTGGACCATGCCTGAGCTGCATTTGGGAGTGTGATGATTTAAATTGTACCAGGGCCTATGATAAAAAATATAACATCATAAACGGCAGTACAGCAGTGCTGAGACGTGCCCTGACACTGACCTGCAGGTATAACAGGCTGTCCTTGTGCAAAGGGGCTTGGAGCAACCTGGCCTAGTGGAAGGAGTCCTTGCCCATGGTAGGGGGGTTTGGAATGAAATTATCTTTAAGCTCCCTTCCAACCCAAACCATTCTGTGATTCTGTGATTCCACGATTCTATTAAATACCTCCCCCGGTGCTCCTCTGCTGATTCCAGGTACTATTCACACGTTTTCCTCTTTTTTTTTTACCAGAATTTTTCTACTTTTCTCCTCCATTTTCAAAGCACAGACCTACCTCTGAGATCCCAACCCCAACCACTATGGCTATGTCCATTTTCCTCCTCCTGCTGCTCTTCATGTCCCAGCTGTTCATGCTGCAGCAGACCCCAGCTTGCCCCACATTCTCACCCAGCTTACTCACTGGGACTGAAATATTTAACACCTAGAATAACTCTCCAGTGAACAAAAAAAAAGCATATAAATATTTTTTCAGGAACCAACAGTTTGGCCAAATGGAGGTAGCTGTATGCAAGGACAGCACTTCCCTGACACACAGGCAATCTATCTGCCAGACTTCAAGTCCTTGCCTGAATTAACAGCTAAAAGCAGAACAGGCGAAAACTTGCTAATAAAACAACTGTAAGATTTTTGTTTTAATATTGGCAGAAAAACATATTTTCCCTGACCCAGTTTTAAAAAGTGCTGATTCATTTTTTTTAAAGCTTCCTAAAATATTCAGCTAAACACAGGCGCTTTTCACATTTTTGGAAAGTTTTAATCCAAATTATTACAGTCTGGCAAACTTATAAACCACTGAAAACAGAACTCAACAATGATAAGGACTAAGAAACTTTAATCACAGGCTTTGCAATGCTGGTTAATCCCCAGAGGGGGTTATTACACCAATAACAATTTTTAAAGATTATGGAATTATTTAATTTTTTATTTCTTGACTTAGAGAGATTTCTGAACATTTTTTATGTCTAATTATGATAGAGAAATACAGCACTAGTAAAAGTTATAGCAGCACTCATATCATTTAGACTGC
Organism: Orthonyx spaldingii; assembly: GCA_013397795.1. NCBI lineage: Eukaryota > Metazoa > Chordata > Aves > Passeriformes > Orthonychidae > Orthonyx > Orthonyx spaldingii. Next base: position 1,690,414 of record VZTJ01002120.1, on the reverse strand, counting down.
TGGATTTAGCTAAGTAAAAAAGCTTCTTGGTAGTGGGAACAGTGGCAGAATGGCAGAGACCTTACTGTTGTTCCTAAGCCTGGATTTTCTTCCGAAGGATAATGCAGTCACTAGTAGGCTGGTAACAAATTCACGTTTCTGTACTGGAATACATTATTTTGTTCTATTTAAGCAAGAGAAGGGGGAAAATCAGGAAAAAAAATATGTACATTAATTTTATTGCTTTTAAAGTGCCATAATGCTGTGAATATCATTTCTTAACTGGCAGAAAGTTGGGCTTCCCCACACCATTACAAAAGAACACACATTTCAGACTAGAAAGCAAAGAAAGTGATAAATCTCCCTTCTGAGTATCAGCCACCATTTTTTATTGTAGCAGGCAAATGCATTCTGGTTTTTAAACCTTCACATTAGAAACAAGGAATAGCTGGTTTAAACTTTGTTTAAAAGCTGGCCAAGGTTATATTTGCTTATGTAAGCTTCATTAAATTCCAGTTCCCATTTGCCTTCTTTTCATACCATTTCCAAATCCTAAATAAAAGCATTAGTCCTCTCTGCTGCTTATAACAAACAATTCTTGTCAGTTATTGCTCTATCAACAAAAAACCTCCACCCTTAAAACCTTAGCTGATAGCTCTTTATAAAAAGCAACAACACTACCAAAAAAAACACCAACAAAAAAGTCCCCAAAAACCCAAACTCCTGGCCTTTCCAAACAGGCCAATATATTTGTAACAACATCTTTACCGAGTTCATGTATCTTCTTTATTGCCCTTCATAAACAGGCTATTGGATCCTTCGGACTTCCAATGTGAAAAATGAAAGAATTTCCTCCCATTCTTGCCTCTCTTATCTCATAATTGTTTTGTTCAGAGCAGTAGGAGAGACCAATATAAATGTCTCTGCTATTTATTTGCCCTTTTCAAGCTCATTCATACTTTTCTTGAGGGCATTTTTTTCTCCTTTTCCTTTTGAATTTGTGTCTGTTTATTGCTCTGTACACACAGGCGGGCTAAATTGTTTAAGATTTTATTCCAGAGCCTTATGTAATGCAGATAACAGAGCAAAATATTTAGCAGTGAGATTTCACTGTGTTTTGTAATGATGGTACGAGGTAAAAAATTTAGGGATATGTTCAGCCCCGAGGAATACTTGTACAACAGAACTTATGTTCCCAAACCTGTTAATCTTTTGAACATGCAACATCAGTCATCCTTCCTTCCTGACATCTTGGGCTATGTTGTTAGAGCCCTTGTTCTGAGTTCATAAAGAAAAGGATGGAGGAGACAGCTGGATAGCAACATCTGAAATCTCTGTCCTGCATGATAGGGTTCACAGCTTGTGCTTGTCTTGAGCTATGGCAAGTGCAGCTGGGGAATGCAAAGAGCTGTCTTCAGGAAAGACAGTGTTTTCTCATGATTTTACGAACATAAATTGTGGTGTGGAGCTTCAAAGAAATCCCAGGATAGAGTACCAGTTGTACTGGGCTTGCGTGGCAAAGCTTCTGCTAGTGGGAGTTTTATAGGGGTGGCTTCTATGGGAAGCTTCCAGAAGATTCCTCCATGTCCAACAGAGCCAGTACCAGTCAGCTCCAGGATGGACCCAAGACTGAGCCCATCAGAGATAATGGCAACGCCTCTGGGATAATAGAGTTAAGAAAGGAGACAAAAAACAACTGTTCAATTACATCCAGAGAGAGAAGTGAGAACGTGTGAGAGCAACAGCCCTGCAGACACCCACATCAGTGCAGAAGGAGAGGCAGGAGTGCTCCAGGTGCCAGAGCAGAGATTCCCCTGCAGCCCCTGGTGCAGCCCATGGAGCGATAGCTGTGTCCCTGTAGCCCATGGAGGGCACAGGGGAGCAGAGATCCACCTGCAGCCCCTGGAAGACCCCACAACACAGCAGGGGGATGCCCAAAGGAGGCTGTGACCCTATGGGAAGCCAGTGCTGGAGCAGGCTCTTGGCAGGGACCTGTGGCCCCTTGGAGAAAGAAGCCCATGTTGGAGCCCCAAATAACAAAAACTGCTCCTGAAGAATTGCACCCCATGGAGCAGCTCATCAAGAACTGCAACCTTTGGAAAGGACCCAAAGGAGTTTGTAAAGGACTATCTCCTGTGGGAGGGACCCCACACTGGAGCAGGAGAAGAGTGTGAGGAGTCCTTCCCCTGAAGAGAAGGAGCTGCAGAGACAACGTGTGATGAACTGACCACAACCCTCCTTCCCAGTCCCTTTGAGCTGTTGGGGGGAAGGAGGTAGAGAAAATGGGGAGTGAAGTTGAGCCTTGTAAGAAGGGAGGGGTGGGAAGATGCTTTAAGATTTGGTTTCATTTCTTGTTCTCCTACTCTGGTTTGATTGGCAAGAAATTAAACCAATCTCCCCAAGTCGAGTCTGTTTTGCCTACCACATTCCCTGCCCTTACTTCACAAGCCTTTTGTTCTATTTTTCTCTGCCCTGCCCAGCTGAGGAGGGCAGTGATACAGTGACTTTGGTGGGCATCTGGAGTCCATCCAGGGTCAGCCCATCACACTGGTAAAGACCCATTTCATGTGGCTGAGCCTTCCTGCCATGTAACGCTGTAAACCAAAGTAGACACAACCTGCTCCTGCCTTCCTTCACCTCCCTACCTGTACCTAAGGGAAATCACTTTGGGTGCCTCTAGCAGGCAAAGGTTTAGACAGGATCATGGGTCAGCTTAGCTTTATGCATATATATATATATATATATTTAAAATATATAAAATTTATTTAAAATATATAAATATACATGTGAATATATAGGTTAATAATTTGAAATTAAAATTCTCTACCTGACTCTAACATTCTCCCATAACCTTTTCCTAGCTGAAGCCTAGAACAGCACAAAATCTGTGCCTGTGTTTTCAGATGACAGCCTGTAAGGTGTAAGACTGGTATGGGAATAAAGGTGATATGCTATTAATTATACAACAGAACCTGCATTGAGAATCTAGACGAGGAAGTGTGGAAACGATCTCTTAAGAGAAATTGTCATTTGATGGGTTTTTTCATCTTCTTTTTTTCCTCTGTAGATTCTTATACCACGCTCACATCTGTAGCATCCAGTGGAGCATTAAGCAATGTGACTAACATCTGTCAAACGTGTGGTGTCTGCTTGTGTGAATACTTACTTGGAGTGCTCCTGAGGCTTGGCAGCTGGTTGTCTTTTGTGATCTGGAAATCAATCAAGGAGGACTTCTGCCAAATCAGAGATTTTTACACTCTTCTCTGTACTAATAGCAGCAGACATTCTCCTGCTGAGGCAAAGACCAGGAAGTTGAGGGACTGACAAACAGAAGGACCCAGAGATACACCTTGCCTGGGATGGTTGGGCAAGGTCAGTCTCCTAGGGACTGGTGGGGAACAGCACCCTGTGCTGCCTCATGAGATGAAGTGAAACTGCTTTATCTGGCTATGTTGTGAGGGTCTAGGGACATTTTATTCAGGAACTGGGAAAAATTGCCTGAAATCTTTCATTACAGAAGTTGTCCAAAACTGACAATCCTGACACTGCACGATGTGGGTGACAGCTCACATTCCCATGGCCAGCTCTTCAGTGATCATGAGGCTGCTGGGTAAAGCAGATCAATAACTGCTTTAATAAGACAGAATCAGAAGAGAAATACAGATAACAAATAAATCTTACATCCCTTTTGTTCCAGCACCCCATGTTTGTGCAGCATCGCAGACACCCTGGCTGGATTTTGCCACAGCCCACTGTGTGGAGTGGATCCCATCCAGGGGAATAAATATCACCACTTTGGTCATTTCAGCTAATATGTAATTTTCTTAATAGAAAACCACGCTATTCACAAAGGACTTTTGCATGACAGCTTCTCACTGTACTTTTCAATAAAGTCAAGGCTGAGCAAGCAGTGTAATTGCTGGCACTGGGGGAGCTGCCTGTGGGATCACTCTCACAGTGATCTGGCTGAGGTTGTCCTGTGACCAGGGGGTTTGTGCAGCACAACACAGCCTGGAGGCCAGCCTGGATGTGCAGCACAGGCAGCGTGGCACAGACTGCTCAGGCAACTCCTGTGTGGGTCACCAACAATCACAACATGCAACTGCCTCCCAGTCAAGATCAATATGTTCCATCCACCCCTTAATCTATATAGAGCTTTCCTGTCCCAAATATGTTATAACTTAGAGAATATATCAGTAACATATTGATTTCTCGGGCCCTAAATACAATGGCCAATGGAGCAGACAAGGCCTGTTCAGGATCACTAATTCCTGAAATACAACACCTTCCACACAACTCCCAGTGCTGGCAGGAAGGGAGGTGGGTTTGGAGGCTCTGCCAGGGCTCCCCATGGAGGCAGGAGAGTTGGACAGCTGGCTGTAGCTGCTGCCCCAGGCCACAGCACTACCTCTTCTGGGTCCTTTCCTCCCTCCTGATTTCCATTCCCAGCTTATCATGAGTCACAGAAGAGCTGCCGTTGCCCCAGACATGCCTTTTACTATTGACAGCATCAAGATACATAACTCCATTTTAGTCATTTAATGGCTCTGCTCTCTGGTGAAAAGCTATCCATAGCCTTTTTATGGCAACATAACCTTGGCCAGCATTGCAGGAATGAGGATTTAGTCACCCCAGATCCCAGATTCAGAGATACCTAAATCACTAATAACACTACGGAGAGAGAGGAATCTGTGTGGGATCATATCAGTGAGAGGTCTCCTGGCAGCCGTGCTGTTTTCTGTCAGTGCCTGCTGCAACTGAGCCTTGCAGTGGGTCTCACACCATTTAAGCTCATTACCCTGGGGCTCACAGCCTCCCTGAGACAAGCAAATGTAGCTTGTGGCCAACAGTGTCAAACATGACAGAGGAATCCACAAGTATGAGAACGGATGTTTGCCTTTTGTGATGCCTGAGAAATTTATTTCCAAAACTGAACATTATATCAGATAAACTTGGTTCCATCATTTATGAAACACTTAAAGAACAGTTACTGAAGTACACTTATATAATACAATTCTGTAATAAAATACCTAATAAAAAATTAGCTCAATTAGCTGAAACATTTTTCTTTCTACCACTAACCTAAGACATATGTAAAATTTTATTATGTTTAATGGCTGTCTGGGCTCCTGCTGTAATGACTTCAAGCAGCTCACTGAGCTATGATGTTTTTACCACATGAAGTTTAAGTGGAGGGCAAGACATTCAGAGGGGAATTTCAGAGAGAAACGCGACAAGGTGCTGGGCTTGATGGAGGCAGGGAGGTCAGGAGAGAACAGGTAGATTTGTAAGTCATTGATGCAAAGCAGATAGCTAAAGCCATGTGAGGCAGCAAGCTCACTGAGAGAAAGGTTTTAAATGAGAAAAGTGAGCCAAGGACAGTATCAATAATCTGCAAGTAATTGCCTGGTTTTACACGTCATGTCAGAGACACTGTGGGAGGTGCCTCCTGGGATTCACCTTAAATACTGTGGACTGTGGAAGGAGACAGAGGGTGTTTCTATGGAACTACTTTAGCTCCATTCAGGACTATGTGCCAGAAGTAAATCTGATAAGTAAAGAAGCAAACCTGTAGGCTCATAACGTGAGTAGTCTCAGAGGAAGCAAACTGAACTCTTGGATGGTTGGATTAAACCAAAGGATAGGCACCAGGTGCATTCCAGCTGCCAACAAGAGTTCATTTCTCTGGTTGAGAGTAGATTCATTCTAAAGTAAAGCCACCAAATCAATTTTAGGGTAGATGCCAGGTCTTCAGGATGCTGCTATCAGAGTTACAGCCCACTCCTGCAATGCCCCACTAATTGCTAATGTAAACACAGCCATGGTGATATTTTTTTTCCAACTTTGCTGCAGACTTCCTGAATGGATTCCCATAAATCACTTCACTTCTCACTGTCTGTGTCCTTCATATACGAAATACTCGTAATACCACATCCTGCGCTCGCTGGGACGTGGAAAGGGTAAAATTGTCAACATACATCAGGCACTCAGACATGATAGTGACAAGCGTCCCTCTACAAGGCAGGGAAAACACTGAAACAATATTTGACTAGTGTTCAGTAAATGAGCTGGGGACCTTACCCTGCACACTGAGGATACGCTTATGGACCAGATTCCTCAATTCAGTGACTTGTGCCGTTCTTGGCATGCTCTGAAAAATGGGTCCTGCTGAAAGAGAGCATTACATAATAAAAACAAGGAGCTGAAGAGACAGTACTGCCAGGTCTGAGTGCTGGATACCTCACCTTGCTGTCTTCACATTCTTTTGAGGTATCCTGGGATCTTCCCCTGCTATGAAATTGCACAATGTTCTGTCATTGTTTCTTTCAGGTGGTCACAAAACCCAACTCACTGTACAACAGCAAGGGAAGTCTCTCCACATATTTATCAGAGGTCTCCCATCTAATCTCTTTGCTTGAAGTCTAGTCATCAATTTTTGTGGTGTTCTTGAGGTTGGTTCATTCCTGTATTTAACTCAGCTGTGTTCTGTTGCAGAATCCATTGAATTCAAACCAGAAACTCTGGTCTGATACCATGCAACCTCGAAAGATTTTGCTAAATAATTCTACACCAGCAGAACCGCTACATTTATGTTCTGTAGCAATCAGCACAAAGGCTATTGATTTAAATGTAAATCAACCTTTTCACAAAAGGAGTGCTATTCCCTCTTACTTCAACAGTATTTCTTCCTCAAAAACACCCAATTGTACAAACACTCCAACAGGATCTGTTTCTCTTGCTGTCAATAACTTCATCACAGCTGCAAACATTCACAGAGCATTAGAGAGCAAACTGCTCAAGCTCTATATTAAGATGCCGTGTCCTACCTATGGATCTTTCTATTTAAATCAGTGAAATTCCTGAATTAACTCAAAAAGGGCAGCTAGATTTTTGGAGCATTTTGTTTGACACACTTTACCAGTTTCTCTGGGAAAACAGTTACAGTATCCAAAGATTTTGCCAGCTATTGAATGTGTTTGTTTGCTTGTTTCTGCTATTTGCACACAAATATGTCTCCACTACACTTGAATGACTGAAAAGGGAAGATCCACACTCCCAACACCAGGCTGTAATAGCACAGAACATTTTTCTGCTTTGCTGGCACATCACATTATAGAGGCTGTCCGTAATCTTAGGAGAACAGACAATGTAAAAAACCGTCCTGCTTATATCAGACCTTGTTATTAAATTTATATCCATTTCTCATAATAACCTACATTTTCCTTTATCAGAACTCTGAAAAATAACTCCTCATGCAGGACTGGAGCATGGCATTTGATACAGTGTCAGAGGAATTCTGATGTCCTGTCTCAGGGGCATGGCAGGGATTAGTGGGATTGCGAGTAGATGGCTTCAATCATTCCTCACAGACAATACTCAGTGAGTCATGAAGACTTTCTACTTCCAGAGCTATCACCCATGAAGTTCTGAAAGAGTCCACCTAATTCAGTGTTCAGAAGGGGACTCCTAGTGTGAAATAGATTGGATTAAAACCCAGGTAACTCACTACAGGCATCCAGCACAAGCTGGAATTGCCTCTACTCCTCTGTGCCCAAGGTGGCACAGCTGGCTGAGCCGATGGACAAGGGGAACTGGGCTGCCAGAGGGAAGCACCAGGGACCTCCGTGCAGCCATACCAACCAGGCACAGCCATCCTGTCCACTGCTCTGCTGCCCCAAAAGCCCTGGCACTTACTATAAAACCACAGCTTTGCATGGCAAATGAGAAGGATCAGTCTCCAGTCAGAACAAGGGACCCAAAACAGCCTCTCTCAGTTCTCAGCTCTACCTCACCTTCTGGCACATTTTTCCTGAGATACAACCAAAGACATCAAAGCCAAGTGCTCAGTCACTACTCCACTGCTCAGAGGCCTGGAATTCTTTTTCCAATCCAAGAAAACCCTCTGATTAGGTACCTTCTCCTCCTCAGCACAAGGCTGGGAATATTTATGCAGAACATTAATATCTTCATTCATGGGGTTTGCAGATTATCCTCTGTTTCTTGTCTACAGAACTTCAAAAGCATGATTAATTTTAAATAATGTAATTGAAACAAAGACTCAAATGTATCTGTAGTAGGAAGAAAAAAGAAATTTCACTGCAATGTGTGTGGGGAAAGGCAGCCGGACTATCCATGTTCTGTGAGAGTGATCCCTTGGCATCCAGTAATCCAGTTTACTGACAAATTAAAACTGGGATGTCATTTCTTTGATGCAGCTCTAAGGTGAATGTTTTTAAAGAGTTCTTATTTGCCTAGACCTAATTATTCATCCTTCTCACCTTTTTACACAGCATAGCTATTTCAGAAACTCTTACTAGGAGTGCCATATATAATGTTATACCTACCAACACAATAAAAAAATATTTTCTTCTTTAGAATAATTTGCATGAGGGATAATACATTCACGCTTTTTAGAGGGATCACATGGATGTATTTCTCTTTGTTTTGCAGACCTGGTTGGCACAGTCTGGAGGCAAGATTAGATATCAGAGACACAATGCACTTAGTATTTTCACATTACTTTAGTAAGACCAAATAATAATAACATATTTTTTAAATATTTCCAAGAAATAATATATTCAACCATACCAGACTTTCGAGTACTTTTTTTGCTGGAGCTCTCTGGTAGCACAGGAATTATTTTTACCAGAGATCTCCTCAGGAGAAAAGTGAAGAAAAGGCCTCCAGCATTCAGCTCGGATTTGTGTGATACTTTTAACCCTTCTGCATGGCAGAGGGAATTCACGTGCTTTCCAGTTTATCCCATGTGCCTAAAATTTGTACCCTGAGCTGCAGGCTCATATTCTGACTGCATTTTACCTTTTAGAGCTCAGCATAAGCAAGCTCTGTGGAATTGGGACAGACCATATTCCTGATGTTTCATACTAATCCTGCCCAGCATCTCCAAGATAGGATAATGGTTTGTGTCGCTCTAACATAAGTCTGTCACAAAAGGGATTGGAACAAAGCTTACTTCTCCACACACCTTTCCATTCACATCTACAAAAGCTTTCATTAATCTTGAGTCTCAACTTCAAGATGAATCAGAGTAATGGAGACATCCCTTCTCCACTTTGCTTAGGGTTTTAAAGTGGGAATCTATCCTTTAATATCAGGATACTGAGCCAGTTGTCTGGACGGTGGAAAGTGATGACATTGTTGCTTCATGAGCATTTGCAAGCAGAGGGTCTGGCTTCCCAGCCTGCATGGAGCTTCAGCAAGCCTAAAAGAATCATTATCTTTACTACCCTAGTTAACACCTTGGTTAATTTAAAGATTCCAGAGTAAAATAGCTCCCGTGACTCTGTAATAAACCTGCAGTCCGTTGACTATGAATGTTTGTGCAGTTTAAGTCAGAAAAAGGAGCTGATTTACAATGACATCTCCTTTGCCTAATTCACTGTCCACTGAAGGAAGCTAAAAACCTCAGGCAAAATAGTTATCTCACCCTTAAATTGTTCATTCTTCACAGTTAAGATCAGGTTCTTAGTACAGCCACACTAGATGTGAACTGGTAGTCAAGGGTGGTCTCTGGGCTCTGAGTTTTCAATCCAAGTAGACCAGGTGAGAAAATAAAATGTTACCCTTCACTGAGGGTAAACTGAGTCTGAGATAAGGTAACTTACTGTGAGGAAGGATTCCTCACAGCCAGAAACTTAACTGACATCTTTTAAGTTGCAGTTCAGCACCTTAATTACTGGATCATCTGGCTTGTATTCTCCTTAGAAGCAAAGGTTTTTCCACAATATAAAATCCTTCCTGCAAGTCTAAAAGGTTAAGCTATTTAAGAACTGTGATTTCTTAAACCTGACAAGATTTGTCCACATAAAAAAAAATATAAAATAACAGTAATAAAGCATAAGTAGTTTTTACATCTCTAAAGAAAAGCAGAAAATATTAGCTAATTCAACCTTACAAGACCCCTATGAGTTAAGTACAAGCTACACTTCTCAAATATGCTTTTTATCCCTCCCTCTCTTTCTCTAAACATGCAACCAAAATTATAAACAAGGTGAATAATCCTGTGTGGTAACCATGGAAATCAGCTGTATCAACTACTGTAAATGGCAATATATCCAGCAAGTCCACAAAAAGCAGACCTACTTCACCCTCACAGGTTTCCTACATGCAGCCACCCAATGTCCTAAAAACTACTTGAATATTTTTGCTGAGCAACCTGTTGCAATATTCAGGAATTGCCCTTCGTAAGCTTGTTTTAGAGGTGAGTCTAATCACAGATAGCTAAGGAAAACCCATGCCTATCCATGCTTCAGACATTCTCTGGCCAACATAGTCCTGGCCTTTACCCTTTCAAATCCTGCATCCTAAACAGGACAAAGTGTTCCATGACAACTCTTTCTATCCAGATAAAATTAGCACCTGGACTGTTAATAAAGATTATGTCTCGGAGAAATGATAATATGTAAATTAATGAGGCCAGAAGCACAGTATTTTAAGGATTTGTTTCACCATATTTTTGCATTTCTCCAAAGGATGTTGTTCTCTTCATCATTTTAAGCAGACATAGTTTCGCAGGAAGCCACTGGGCAGCACCTTTAGGATACAAATATGATTTCCAGCCTGCTGCAGCTATTCCACATCAGTACAAGACTGACTGATGCTCTACTTTTTTGATTACTTCAGCTAAAGAAATACGAAAGCCAGTCCTTCCTCGGAGTGCACTGATACAAGATTACAGGCACCTCTAATTCGTACAACCTCTGCCCTTTTGTGTGTCCTACCTCAAATGTTTTTATTAACCTTGTTTTCATTCAAAACTCAATTCCTGCAGGTGCTTTCTGGCCACATGATGACTAAGGTTGCTTAGTTTAATAACATCAAAAACTTTTTATGTCCTTTTTGTCCCATGAGGATAAGATCCCTCTTACCTGGAGATGTAATTTTTCACATAGAATCATAGAATGGCTTGCGTTGGAAGGGATCTTAAAGATCATTTCATTCCAAACCCCCTTCCATGGGCAGGGACACCTTCCACCAGAACAGCCCCATCCAACCTGGACTTGAACACTTGCAGGGATGGGGCAGATTCTCTGTTCCAGTGCCTCACATACCCACAGTAAAGAATTTCTTTCTCCCATCTAATCTAAACCTGCCCTCTGTCAGTTTGTAGCCATACCTGCCTTGTCCTACCACTACATGTCCTTGCAAAAAGTCCCTCTGCAGATTTCTTTTAAGCTCCTTTTAGGTACTGGAAGGTTCCATGAGGTGTCCCTGAAGCCTTCTCCAGGCTGAACAATCCCAACTGTCTCAGCCTTTCCTCACAGAGGAGGTACTCCAGCCCCCTGATCATTTTCATGGCTCCTCTGGATCTGCTCCAACAAGTCTGTCCTTCCTAGTGGTCACAACCTAGTGACCATATCCTAGTGGCCAGCTAACCTGGGGGCTGCAGCAGGTTGAGAAGGGACTTGGGCAACCTAAACAGAAATAATTTAAATCCAACAAGTATTTGTGACAGACAGAAACGGTTCTGCTGCCATTTGACGTGCTGAAATTCACCTTTTGGTCTCCTAAGGCTTATATCAATAAATGCTGCATACCTGTCCGGTTCTGCAAACCCTCCTGGTATTTAGACAAGCATTACAGTTGATCTCAGCAAGAGCTCAGTCTGAACCTACACTGTGTAGGTCTGTTCTCCCTTTCAAGCAACAATTTGCATAATGGTGTTCATTTCCAAAAAAAAGCTTTACAGGTTTTATACCCACAAGGCCATCTCTCAACGGAGAAAACGAAAAACCAGAGAGCAGTGTCAGCCACCTGCAGAAAGAAAGGAAGATTTGGACAATACTGACATTTGGGACTGAAACCCTGGGTTTGCAGCACAAAGATCATCAGTTAAGAGCTACACAGCAACATTTGTCAAGGTCTGTGTAACTCTGAACATCCAATTCCAATGAGCTGGGGGCCAGACTGGGACCACTCTGTACACAAGTGCCCAAACCTCAGTATTCAGGCTTAATTCTGGAGATAAATGCAGAGTACCTTATTAACTGACCCACGAATCCTGGAAGATTCAAAGACTGAATTAAAGCTACTAAATATGTACCTGCAATTCTAACAGTTGTTTGCAAACAGATTCTTAAAACACTCCCCAGCAACTCCCTCATGCTCTCCTATTTCCCTAAACAAAGGGAAATTGGCACATTTTAATTCTGTTCTAGTCTAGGTAGTTTTGTAGTGCCCCTTGCTCACCAATAGCACTACCAGTGACATGATAAATACTTCTCAGGTATCATTCATCTTCTCCCTCTTGTTATTAAGGTGAACCATGTGTGCAGCATAACGTTTTATTTTAAAAGGACTTGGGATTTTCACAGGAGAAAGCAGAAGATTGATACAATTGTCCATTCTTATTTTGGAGAAGGCAGGTGAAAGAAGCAGGTACCCAGGAAAATGGGAAGTGATGAGGTTTGCAAAGGTCCTCAGTCCCTGAGCGCCTTTATTTAGTGTGGAAAAAACACACCATGAACTCATCAGTGCCTGATGAACAGCGGGGCAGTGGGGAGGGAGGCTCGGGGTGTCACCGGCATGATCTGAGGGATGGGTTCATGTTCATAATGCTGAACCTGGCAAGTGACACCCACGGGTGTCAGCACCCACGGAGATCAGCACCCACGGGCGATGGGCAGCGAGCGGCGGGCAGCGGGCAGGCAGGGATGGACAGTGGGCAGGCAGGGATGGACGGCGGGCAGGGATGGACAGCGGGCAGGCAGGGATGGACAGCAGGCAGAAGCGGACAGTGGGCAGGCAGGAGTGCAGCAGATAGCCAGCAGCAGGCAGCAGGCAGGAGCACAGGGTGCAGTGGACAGCGGGCAGGCAGGGGTGGACAGAAGGCAGGTAGGGTGGATAGCGGGCAGGCACAGTGGACAGTGAATAAGCAGGGTGGATAGTGGTGAGGCAGGAATGGGCAGTGGATAGGGAGGGATGGACAGGGGTAGGCAAGGATGGATGACGGGCAGGCAGGGATGGACAGAAGACAGCGGGCAGTGAGGGATGGACATCAGGCAGGGATAGACAGTGGGCAGGCAGGGATGGACAGAAGACAGGAATGGACAGCAGGTAAGGATGGACAGAGGACAGCAATGGACAGCGGCCAAGGATGGACAGCAGGCAAGCAGGGATGGACAGTAGGCAGGGATGGACAGAGGACAGGGATGGACAGCGAACAGAGACAGACAGCAGGCAGGCAGGATGGACAGAGGACGGCAGCAGAGTAGTGGGCAGGGATGAACAACGGGCAGAGATGGACAGCAGGCAACCAGGGATGGACAGCAGACGGGGACGGACAGCGGACATAGACGGACAGCAGACACGGACGGACAGCAGACACAGACGGACAGCGGACACGGCCGGACACGGACGGACAGCGGACACGGGCGGCAAGCGGACACGGCCGGACAC
>VZTJ01002120.1:1655217-1676938 GCA_013397795.1 Orthonyx spaldingii | reverse complement strand
CGGACACGGACGGACACGGCCGGACAGCGGACACGGACGGACACGGACGGACAGCGGACACGGACGGACACAGCCGGACACGGACGGACAGCGGACACGGCCGGACACGGACGGACAGCGGACACGGACGGACACGGCCGGACAGCGGGCACGGCGCGCAGGCAGCAGCAGCACCGCGCTCGCCCTCTGGCGGCCGCAGCGCGCAGCGCTCTCTCCCGCCGGCCGCACGGGCAGCGCCGCGCGGACAGAGCGAGAACAGAGCCCAACAGCACCGAGAGCTGCTCTACCCTTCCTTTACTTACTATTTTACCCTCTTTTGGTTAAAACGCGAGCTTTGCACACACTCCGAAATGGCCCCAAATTGTAACAAACGCGAATCCTTTCATTTTCATACTTCTGTAGGACTATAAGGTGTATTGAGGAAGCCAAATTAAGGCAAAGAGTGTTCCTCTTGATCACTTCGAGTTTATGCTTTTGAATTTCAAGCCTGTGACTGAAATGGGCTTTATAAAAAGCAGATACTTATGACATCATTTAAATGTCACTGAATGTAGCAGAAGTTAAGCAAGCAGAGTCCAGACACAGGCAGTGGTGACTGTGGCATGAAATGAGGAAAACGAAAAAAAGAGGAAAAAATAAACCCTATATTTATCACAGGCAGCAGCATAAGGCAGATCTAAAGAAAAGAGTTTGGTTTGTCTGACAGTTTTATCTGAAATTAAAATATTTATATTTTATCTGAAATTAAAATATTTAAATTAACTGTTTATAAAAGGGAACTGACAGCGCTTCTGCCTGTAAGGGGAGATTTCAGAAACCTGAAGATCATGTTTATGGAACAAAAAGTGAGGACAAAATCTTTGCTAAATCAGAAGTAGTGTTTCATAAAGTCTCTCATTTAAAGAGAAATGGTGCTATATCACTATAAAACAAGGGGCGTTTGCAAGGCAAGGATGTTGACCACCCTGACGCTTTGCATTGCATCCTATAATTCAAATAAGAAATATTTTAAAATACATCTTAAGGCCTGTCAAGTTTTTCTGAACATCACGCCCTGTTTCGTGCTGCCCATTCGAAGACCTTTCTAGGATGTGGAGAGATCAAGAAATCAAAAAACAACAAAAGCATAGTCCCTTAATTTTACTTAGATCCTGGTTCTACATATGGATACATAGAGACCAAAAATTTCATTTCAGAACTGTAAATGTTCGTGTGTGTGTGTCTCCCATAGCAAATGCATTTCGGAAGGACAGTTCTTAAAAATTGAAAGACACATTAAAACTCAAGCAGAACCATTTAATAGCTGTTGCTTATACATAGTGAGGTTGCAAGTTAATGCACAACCAAGGACCTTTTCCATGGAGGCACAGCTCTCCTGACTGGAACTCCTTTGTACAGAAATGCAGGATGTGTCTGGTAGAAATCCTGAATTCTCCTGCATCCAATCATTTCCCTTTTCAGTACCTGCTCCATTCTCCCGACTTTCAACTGAAAGCATCTGATATTAGACCACAATTACTGTCCCACAAAGAAATAATTCCAGTATTGACATTTACAACTCTATATAAATACACCCTATTAAAGGCATTTGGGTGAAGCATGGCAGGTAAATAAAGATGATGACATAATGGTGCACGCACTATTTAAAGCAAAAAAGGAGGGGGAAACGCTGCATGCTGGCTCTCGACAAGATTAAACATCCTTCTCTTAAGGAAAGAAGTGAACCAGAACTGATGGGAGCTGGAGTCAGCGGAGTTTGGGAGAACTGCATGTCTGTGAGGAGGGTCATTCCAGTTCTTTTGGAAATCGATTACATTTCCCAGCTACCTACTGTTATATTGCACCAGGATATTATTGTACAGTCTTGCTACAGAGCCCTCCATTATAGAGCAGCTCTGTTGGCATTTCAATGCTCAATGAAGGCTAGAATTGCCACAGAGGTTTCAATTAAAGAAAATTCAAAACGAAAATGGAGAAGGAAAAAAGAAAAAAAGGCTGGGTTGAAAGTTTCCAGCAAAGGTATTTATGGCTGTCTGTCACCTTTTCTTTTTTCTTCCTGTCTCCTGAAGAGAAGTCTAAAGTATGCATTTAAACTGACATGTGTTTTGCAGAATTTTTGGAAGGAACCTTAATGGCATCATTCCAGTGGTGTAGTAATAAATAAAACATAGATATCCATTTGGTATAAACTCAACATTGCCCAGGTTAGAAGAGGGTAAACTACATTTACCTGTATTCCCCCTTGGCTGCATCACTGCAGGATGCTACTAGGACATATCAAAAGTAGTTATTCCATCCATAGCAGGCTGTAATCACTATTTTTCCTAACTCCTAGTCTGGTTCGAACACCCCGTGGTACCCACCACAACTACACAGGACTCCATATATCCTTTTCTAAACTGAACAGCCCAGCAGAACGGGTGTTACTGATTACTTTATACACATCAACATACAAAACCAGAGCACTCCCTGAACTAGCAGAAAATACAACTGCTTGAAAAATATGGTTCCTGTTTTATTCTACTAAGGCTTGATATTTTTAATGTTTTATCTTTTGTATTTATGGTCTGAACAACTTGGGTTAATTGCTTTATTGGCTGCACCAGACCCTATATTTGAGTTCAAGATTAACATTGCAGCCAGTTTCCAAGGTGATGGCCATTTAATTATTGTTTATGTAGAAGTGATTAACTAAATGCCAAAAAAAATCCTGGCTAAAACTTGAAAACAAGGAGGGTCTGTAAAAAGCTAAACAAAAACCTAAAGAATTCAGGCGAGCATGTGAAATCCTGTCTATAAGGGGGTTTAATTCCCTTAAACAATTTGATGTCAAGAACACCTTGCTGTTTACAAGGAGTTTACAAATCTTTAACTGCACTTTCACCATTCAGTTACATTCTTTAAAACTTTCCAGGAGACAGGTCTGGAGTGAGAGGCTGTTGTGGAGGGCAACAGCCATAGCTGAGAGGGTTCTTTTCATGCACAGGTCTCTCTTTAATTCTTATTTTTACATCTTGATTGCATTTCACAATAGCAACCAGGCACTCCAGGCAGTGTTTTTAGGGCAATTACTACAATTCTTGGGTGGTCACTCTGCATTAGATTTCATGCCTTATAAAACAACATGAGGTGTACCATAATGACTCAGAAATATACAGCCTTTCATGTCCTATTGCTTAATTAAGGAGGGTGTTTTGCAGTACAGATATTATTGCTAGTCTGTGGTTTTTAATTTTACTAAACAGTAAAAGCACCCTAATTCATACCAGGAATGGGCAAACCTGCAAATTAGTGCATTTTCTGAATTAGAAAATAAGTGAATAAAACTGCAGAAAGAAAATCTAAATGTGAACATGGCAATATTAAAGCACATGTGCTCATTTATCATGGGAAATATAGCTGTGTCTCATTCTGTTGATATTTAATAGCCTAACACCTTGGACTTTTTAAAATATAATGAGGCTTCAGACCCCAGACCTACAATGAGCTCCCTGTGTGCGGACTCCTGCACAAACATGGATTTCAGCAAGGCCTCCCAGGAGAGCTGTCTGAGCATCACTTGTGGCCGTACTGAGAACAGGGTAACAAGATACTGGAAGGACTTGTTGAGACAGCAGGGTTTTGTGGCAATTATCATTTCTGTGAGGTGGTGAAATAAAAGCCAGTGATCTTTCCAGTCACTTTCACATTAGCGTAAATACTGTAACTTTTAAAGCTATGCTTAATTTTTTGAGAGGCACTGATAAGCAGATAAGTCGCAAAATTTGACCTACTTGAATAAATATCTATAATCTGACCAACAGTGTGCTGTAATCTCCATTTCCCTCTCCCTTCTTTATAAACCCACTGGCTTTTTTTGCTGGCAATGTAAAATGACCAAATGCACAGACAACACGTGGAGTAAGTTCACTCACTTGCTCACCTCCCTTTCTCCCTCTGCCAGAAGTTAGCAAAAATGTTGATCCCAACCTTCACCCCAAATTATTTTGACTCCAATAATTCTCCAGATGCAGACAATGAAAAGCACAATTTCTAACAAATGCTCTCAGATTCAAAGCCTGGTGTTTGAAGGCAGTGGGGCAGCACGTAATGAATCCAGGGACTGCACAGGATTCTCCAGATAAACCCAAACATTCTTTTTTAACCCACTGATCCTTGCTGAAGGCCAGTTTGCTCTATCACTTTCCACTGGCCTTGTCTGGGCAGCTCTGTCTGCCTCATCCCTCGTATAAATATACCCTAACCCACAGTATTTTTATGAGCTGGAGGAGATGAGCAACAACCACCTATTAAAGTTGGCCAAGTTGGCCAAAAGAGATTATTGGCCAAGTTGGCCAGATGAGATTTTCAGCCAAGTTGACTAAAACACCTTTCAACCAAGGCTCTTTGTTGACTCATTCCAGCAGCATACTCCAAGAGTTCAGCCAGAATTGTAGTTTTCATCCTGCCTTCCAAGGGTTTCAGCTCACCGAACACCTGCCTGCACCTGGCTGGCAATCATTAACGCTGAATTATTGTCCTTAGTCTGGTGGAAGCACATTCGGTCAGCAAAAAGCTAATTGCCTATCTACTGGATAAGTTCATGGGGTCGTCCTTGCAGGTTCAGACAGAAATTCTAAATCACCCATAACTTCCTGGCTCATGGTTTGGTGCCTTTTTTCCAACAAATTATGCTGGTATCACTCTAACCTGCACCGGCAACTTCTGGGCATGAAAGTGTTATCCCATGGAGAATGAGGGAATTTTTCACCTGTCTGGGAGCCAGGTTTCATCCCAGGTTCCTGAAGAAGTGTGTGATGTCCCTTCTGAAGGTGAAGAAAGACTGTACTACTGCCAGAGGAATTATTCAGTGCTCTTCTGTCTGAGACCTGACTATTTGGGACCATGAGCCCCAAAATTAGTAAGTACTTTTGAAAATTCCTTTGGGTCTCTGACCCACAGCAGCCATTATCTTCATAATCTGTCTACAGTGCAGCGTGAGGAAATATTTCCTTCCAATGACTTAAAACTTATATGCAACCTACTTCAAAGAAATACACTTATTTTCTCTTCCCCTTGGGAACAGAGTGAGGGAAAAAAATAAAATAGCTGCTCTAGTTTTACTTATGTTCTCTGTAATCATAAATATCTGCATTAAGTCTCTCTTCAACAAGCAAAACAATACTGCAATCTCTTATGCCAGGGCTACTTCTGCTGTCATTGTAGTCAGTGGTCAAAATTCATATGGATCTCACAGGGAACCAGAGTAGGCTCTGTGTATAAGCTGTCCTTCTACATCTCATCATCTGCACTGAAGTAAACAAAAAATGCCATATTAACATAGCTGGAAACAGAAGGAAAGAAGGCTATACCAGCATTTGCTAAATATAAAGTGATAAACAGTTTTAAACGGTGTTACAAATAATGGATGGCTTTTAAAAAACAAGTTACGGCTGAACTATATGTGACTTTCTTAAACAGGGCCATGTTGAGACTCTTTTTTTTAGAGATTACTGCCTTTATTAACGTATTGTAGCAAATAATCTATAATATTAACGATATAGACAGCATTATAAAATTATTTAAATTATTGATTATTTTTCACTCTTGCAAGGAGAAAGATTTGATTACAGCCCTAGCCCTGTCACGGGCTGTGTGGTTGCTCAAATTTGCACAATTTCATTTACCAGAGAACCACACAAGCCCTGGGATTTATCCCCAAGGATTTTGCTCAGGAGTGACAGGGTGAGAGTCTCATTCTATAAAACACAAAGATGTGACACAGGCTTTAAATCAGTAAAGTACCCCTGTTTAGGAAAATACACCTAAGACAAGAAGCCATAGGCATGTGCTTATGTGCTTCCACGAATCAGCCTGATTGCTGCATTTTCCCTGAGGCAGAGATAAGGTTTACAGGCACAGGTCCCAAATTTGGGCCAACCCAAATATTATTTTAATGCATCTCTTTCCTGTCCCTCTTTTTGCTGAAAGAGCTGGGTTTGCCGCACATCTTATTCCTATCTGTCTTTATTAAGCTTTTTGTAAATGTGTAAGAAAAAAAAAATAATTCAGCATCCCAGACATCTTCTTGGGTTTAAGATCTTAACAAATGAGGACACAGCTGGGCTACTTGGTCTGTGGATTTGCTAGCTGCAGGATTAAGTCCAGCTGAGCTGAAGTTTATAAACCAAGTTATTGACTTTAAAAATTCTCATACCGCTTATCAAAACACACCACATTGAAAGAACACCCTTCCCAGAATCAAATGTGGCAAAGCTTTCTCAATTATAGACAGCCTCTCCCCATACAGCCGCCCTCACCATAACCCTACTAGTCTCCTGCATCTATTTTATTTCAAGACTCACTCTCATCTTGCTGTAAAAAAATAGGCTTTTCTACCTCCTATCCTAAATAAGCAGGCTCTGGGCAGCAAAAGGTTGGTTGCATATATCCCAGCACTGAAAGCGGAAACAAATCGTGCCCCAGCAGGCATCATCCTCCCCTGGCAGAGCCCAGGCTGCCATTAGGTGCTACTCACCTGAAAGGATTTGTCTCTAGTCTGAAGTTAGCACAGCGCCTTTGTACATTGCTTTTCACTAAAGGTCTGATCCAGCTGCCATTAAAATCAATGAAAAGGCTCCCATTGACTTCAAAGGAGTCGAGATATACAGTATATTGCAGCAGATGAAAAATACCAAAGGAAAAGGAAAATCTGTCTTTTAGTATATACTTTCAATTTTTATATAGTCTTCATCATAACAATGTTCTGAAGGAAAGGGACTGGAAATTTTTCCAAGTCTGTCAATGCTGAAAACTGGGGGGGATAAAAGAAAGTTTTTGACAAAAGAAGATACTTCCCCATTCATTTTCAACTGCATGTTTTCTGTCAAAAATTGTTTTCAGTAGCAAATATGCGACTAGTTTAAATTCTAGACTACCAATAAAGCCAGGGAAATATTTTACAACAGACCATCTTTGGAGCCATACACTTAGTCATCAGTCACCAGACTTTCTGTGACTTTGTAGGCTTAATAAAAAGAAAAAAGGTCAAATATTAGTGCTTTTATTGCTTGTGTCTATAGGGAGGATCCCAGTGCCTGACTCAGCCCAGCGCTCTGTGACAGACATAAGGTGGGATAACACACAGAGGAAAGAGAGGGATTTATTTGAGTACAGAAAGCTGGGCCAGAAATCCAGCTATGAAGCTTTATAGATGCATGTATTTAAAACACCTTTCAGCAGCTTTATATACCATTACAGTTATTGGATTTTTCATCTTTGACTTAGATATGAATTATTTAATTAGAAACTTCAATACCTGCATAACTTTGAAACTCTTCCACTATTATTCTTACTCCAAAAAAATAAAATATTTGCACCTAAGAGAATTTCCCAGCAGTCAAAACTTCTATGGAAAGCAGTAGTACAGCTGAGGTAGGCTAGATAATTTGGATCAGGCCACACTTTGGTTCAGATTACATCAGGCTTTCCTTGAATGTAATGACCCAACATTTGGTTATTTGTGAATATGATTTCCTACCAAATTATTCTCTCTGGATTTCCTGTAATCCAACAGAAAACAACTTGAAAGCATACAGACATTTCTATTCTTTTTAAAAACACTCATTTTAATTAGTTCTCTGGTTTAAAATATTTCATAACTCTGTATCTCCAGCAGGTTTTTCTTTTTTCCCCACCCCCAGCAGACTACTTTGAAGGAACCACAAGCTGCTGAAACTCTGCGCAGGGCATTTGTCCATTACGGAAAGGAGATCACAAAAGCTTTTCACATCCTGCTGTTCAGAGAAAGAACAAGTCTATTTCTACCTCACATGGCAGGGTCGTGCACATGGTGGGTTCAAAGAAGAGTGATGGAAAAATGCTCTGTATATCAGATACAATTATATGAGACGTATAATCGACTGCGCAAACGTAACTTACCTGAGGGATTCCCGCTGACCCTCTCACAGAATGGCTTCACCCGAGGGATTCCCATCCACCAAAGGGTTCTGCAGATAAAGGATCTGGGGATAACCCCTTGCACACTCCAGCAAACACAGCATCCTTCAAAAGTACCCCAACAGAGCTGCTGGGAATTTCTGCCAAAAATCTGATGTGCCAGCATGCGGGATGCTGCCGGGAGGGCAACACATGCACCTGAGACACACATGAAGTTCCTCCCTTGCAACCACTGTCCCCCCATCTGTGCTCAGAAGACCACTTAGAGCTCAGGGACCTGATACAGGTCTACAGGATTTACTGTCTGTGCTCAAACCAATCTCACATTTCACAGCTGACAGTCCGGTGCCCTGACCTTCTCACATGGGCACCATCAGAATACACTGCACTGAAACACACTGGTTTGTAAAACATTTATATTAGTGACTACCAAGATACTACTGGGAACTGGCAGAAAACGTGCTAGACTTTCAGGATTTGGAATAATTTAATGATATTTTTTTCTCTTTTTTCCCCAGAGAGGAACACCCCTGTTTTAAGCAAACATATCCAGCTTGCCAACAGTCAGAAAAAACGCAAAGATTTGGGTGAACGACTGAACAGCTCAGGGCCACAGCTAATGCAGTTCCCAGCACAGCAGCCCTGACACCAGGCAGGGAGGGAATGGCTGTGTTAAAGGGAAAAATCCTGATGAGCCTTATTTGGAGTCTTGATAAATAATTAATGTCACAAGTTAAAGATAACACAGTAGTTTTCACTGACCCTAATGTCAAAACGTTTCCTTTTCCCTCTGCTTCATGTTGGAGAAAGTATCATGTTACCACCTCACTTTTACCAACACCAATGTCCTGCAAAAAGCAGAAGCTGGAAGCAATTCATTTTGGGACTCCAGCCCTGGACAGGCTAACCTGTGTGCCTAACTCCACAGGAGTAGCTGAAGACCAAGGGATTACTCCTAAAAGTCAAGTGACAAACGTGCTTTTCTGGCTGAGGGTTTCTGACATGAAGGAATCCCAGCTTTACAGGACAAAAGGATTAGGTCTCAACCCTAGTGCCTAACAATATATTGCTCTTTAAAACAGTCATTGTTGCATAGGAATAGGAAATATAAGTGCCAATTCTGAGAGAGACAAAGATTTTTTTTCTGTGTAGTAACAAACATCCTGAAATAGTCTGCGCTGATCAGTGAACAGAGGATTAGATTTAAATTCAACATATTAATGTACAATTCTAATCCTAAATTTCAAAATGATTAGCCATTTATAGGCTGAATAACAGCTTCTGCACTCATTTTAGCTAGTATAAAAATCATAAAGGTTAGCAAACTGTGTGGATCAGAATATAAACTAATCGGCATCTGGGATTAGGAAGAAATCTCCTCCAATTCATTGGTAAAGGCTTCCTCAAATATGGAACAGAGCCCATTATTGTTTGGCTGTTAATAACTCAAGTGACATTTGCCATATGCCATCAAAGGGCCCGGAGTCAATACGGATTTTATCTCTGTTAAGGTCTGCAGATTCAGCTTCAAATTGTGAGTCCACAATTCAATAGTGAGTTGAGCATTCCCATTCTAAAACAGTCTTTGAAAATGGTGGGGATTACTTGGAAATCGTGTGATGCCAAGGTGCAAGGGAAGGAGTCACGGAGAAGCAGAAGAGAATGGAAATAAGATTTTGACATAGGACAAATATCAAAGTAGGTGATTTTTTTTTCTTCGCCAACTGTTCTAAAGTTGTCTTTTTAAACTTGAATCACTGTGTAACTCCAATCAAATCACATTCAAAGCAGTTTTTCTAGTATGTCCCTAGCTGAATTTCCGCAGTAACTTAGGTATGTTATTCATATGCTGAGTTTCTGAGAGAAAGGGAAATAAACGGAAGGGTTTTGGTTTTTTTCCACAGTTAAAAGTACATTGAAGGTATGACCTTAAAGTAAGGATAACACTCAAGGTATTCCCCATTGGTTTTTTCTGGAGTAAGTTTCGATATCCTTATATAGGTGGAATTAAGCCTCAGTTTCTTATGCTTCAAAACCTCTAGAAAAGTCACATTTTGTGCTAGAGGGGATCTGGAACAAAATTTCAGTGTCTCTTTCTGAAGGGGCCATCTCTTCCACTTAGAATTAATGAGATGTCTTTAGGGGTGGTGATAGTCCTTTCCCAGAAGTACAAGTTGGCTCCATGAAATAGCACTTTTCTAGAGCTGCCAAGCATCCCGGCTAGGAACAACCCTCACTCCCTGATGTCTCTTGCTGAAGTGTCTGCATCCCATGTCCCTGCAGCACAGACCTACTGCCTCGCCTGCACCTCCAGACAGCCTGTAGTGTCCTTGAGGAATGCTGGTGGAAAGATTAGAGTCATAAAATGACAGAATGCTTTGGGTTAGAAGGGGCCTTAAAGGTCATCTAGTTCCAATCCCTTGTCATGGGAAAGGTGTACCTTCCACAAGACCAATTTGTTCAGGGCTCCATCCAACCTGGCCTTGAACACTTGCAAGGATGGGGCATCTGCAGCTGGGTTGAAAAGTCACATTTTCCCCAGAAGAGCCCAACTAGCTAAAGCTTTCCTCAGGTTTAGGTTACCATCTAAAATCAGAAGTCCAGCTGTATTCTGCCTGGCAAGGGCCAAGGGAGGATGCCTAGGGAAGAACATGAAACAGAGAGCTTGTGCAGGAATAGCTCACTAGCATGCCTTCCCTCACTCCAGCTCACTGCAGCAGATGGATTTCTTAGGCCAGCGATGGTGCCTCTGTGTTCAGCATCTCTCCACTGACGTTTTGCCTTTGGGAATTCATCAGAGCCCTTTCTGAACCCACACAAACTCCTGGCATTCAGCGTCCTCGCTGCTGTGAATGCCCTGCATCCAGAGGCTGGCCAGCACAAATCACGAGCAGAGTTCCCTCGGGCTGTTTTGAAGCCGGCGCCTGCTATTTGCCTGTGCTGGCCCCAAGTGCAGAGGTGATGCTGTCACACGCCTGGAAACGCTGCCAGTCATGACGCCTGCCAGAGCAGCCAAACGTGCTCCATTTTCAGGAATGTGAGAGGTTGTTACGACTATTTCTTAATGCTGAGTGAGGGTCTGCAAGCCTACAGCCCCAGGACTGTGTGAAATAAAGGGTTCCCAGAGGTTCTTCCTTGGGCTCCAGCCAGCAAACACCTGCTCACACACAAAACTCTCCATTCAAGGCAAAGGGACGACACCTGTGAGCACAGTCACGCCTGCCATGATACCTGTCTGGCTTCTCAAGTGGAAGAAAACCTGCTCCAAGCTGCACCAAGTGCCTGATGTGCTCCATGCTAATATTTGATTCACAAGCAATAAATCTGCTTTGCTCACGTGGATCTGGGGTAACCATAAAACAACCACTGAAGGTGGAAACTGCCACAATTTCAGCCACTGCCAATGAGTAATAAGTTACTGTAGTTTGAATATTTTACGCATTACTGAATCAAAACTTAAAGGCAATTTTTAGAAGACACTAATATGATTTCTGAGCCTCTGGATACCTTCTAGATCTATCCTTTGAGCACTGAAATTTTTAGCTATAACATATACAGACCTGATGCTGTAAAATACTGAGAGTCCTGACCTGTGATTTCCAGTCATTATTGAGAGGTTTTTGGCCAGGCTTTACACCTATATGCAATCATTGCCAGAAACGAAGGTGGGTGTTCACAAAAATCATTTAGACTACTTCTGAAAATCACTAAGATATTTGGGATAAAAGACAGATTCCTTGTAGAAAATAATAATACAATCATAGAATAGTTTGGTTTGGAAGGGACCTTGAAGATCATCTCATTCGAACCTCCCTGTGCCATGGGCAAGGACATCTTTCACTAGCCCAGACTGCTCAAATTCTCATCCAATCTGGCCTTGAACATTTCTAGGGATGGGGCATCCACAGTTTCTCTGGGCAACCTGTGCCAGGGCCTCGTCACCCTCACACTGAAGAAGTTCTTACAATGTCTATTATTAGATGTGTTACTATTGTCTGCTTATTCTAACATCTATTGTAGAAGTAAAAAGACAGATTTATATTAAACACTCACTCTGAAACAGTGAGACTAGTAACAAATCATCCTTTTGAGACAGAAGAAAACATCTCCCAAAATACCCAGACACAGAACGAGATACAAAGAAAAATACTTTGCAGAAATATTACTGCCTCTTTTTTGAGGAGTTTGATGGAGAACGCTCAGACAGGGTGAGTCTGTTCAGCAACAATGCACAGAGAATGTAATGAAAAACATAATAGACAGGACTACTTGTTGGCAGCACTCATGCTTAATTTATCTGTATGTGATGCCCTGGAATATATCCACTCCCCCAATATTCAAATATAAAGGAGTTTAAGATAGAGAAAACTTGCATCCAAGTAAAAGTGGAAGGAGGCTGTACCCCTCTTCCTCACTGAACAGACCATGGGATTTATTGCATTGTATTGTGCCATTTCAAAATGGTTGTAAAAGTCTGTCCCTAGGCATAAAACCTGTTCACTTACTATGTAGCAGTGCATCAGCTAATGAGCTCTTATTTGCCTTTCCAAATTAAATTATTCGTTACAGGTAGAAGGAATTTTGCAGTGGTGGGTTAAAAGTAAGAGAGTGAAAAAAGCACATTAAGCAACTTTTCTAGTCTGTTCTAATTCAAAGGTACTTTACTGTTCTAACACAGAAGTACTAAACTCACACATCAAGAAAAAGTTGCTGGCAAACTCTCAGGAAAGGTGCCCTTTTCTTTCACTGTCATTCAGCGGCAGTGCTGCCGTTTGCCTCTGCCTCCAGTGGTTATGTCATCTCTGAGGTCAGTTTTCTGCTTCTTGAACATGACTTGGCTGTTTATGAAACGTGAAATCAGCATCAACAACCCGTAGCGACTTCAAGAAAGAAGCCTTGGGCTAACAAATAATAAAAAAAGCCCTTATTTTTGCCCACAATGAGAAAAATCTACAGAGCTGCTACCTAAGGGCTTTCATTGCCTTCGGCACAGAAGGAATCCACATTTAGAGAGTGCAGCCTAAACATTTTCACTCTCTGAGCTCATCATTTATTTCAGTGGCAGATGTCCCTATGTGAGACAACCTCGCCAGTCATCAATCCCTCTTTAGATTAAACATGAAAGGGGGTCTATCCTCCCACCAACACAGGGGAGATGTACTAATATGGCCCAAATTAATGTCCTAATCATTCCTTGACAGAATAGAATTTAAAATATCCCAACTCTACCACTCCAAAATCATATGGCCTGAGTCTGATCATTTGAAAATCAGTGTTGGTCATCAGGGATCTCAGATTTCATCTGATTTTTTCAGCGTGTTGGGCACAACCACACACATTATGCTGGGGCAGAGGGGAAGAGAAATGAAAGGGGGAAGTAGTGGGACCTCGGTGAAAATCCCGACACAAGGCAGTTCAGCCAAACTCCGACCTCCCCAGCTATTTAGTTACAGAACAGAATTTTTGTCCAAGAGAGCGCTCACAGAAAACACCTTCTTTGCGTGTACTTGCTTGAACACACACTCGCGTGGGTTTTCATTCTCAGTGTTTACTGGGGCCCTGGTTACATTCTCCAGACAATTTACTCATATAATGTGTTTTTTTTCTCTCTCTGGCTACCGTGAAACAAAGCTTCAAAAGGGGTAGGCAGGGAAAAAAAAATTCCTCTTGCTAATGTTTTTCTCTCCTAAATATGGAGGAATTCTCCTTCCCTGGCACCGTGCTCACTATTTACATGCGTGTAGCTGTGTACATACCCCAGCTTCCTAACCCATGCTCTGCACAAGGGATATAACTGAATAGGGTTATTCATAACCAAACCCTCATACAGCTCAGCCGGTGCCAGGATTTTAGTCTATGCTCACGGGGCTGTGATTAGTCCTAGAGAACATTATGAAAATCAACCTGGTTAATTATTACTCCAAATAACCGAGACAGGAATGCAATAGAGTTTCCAGGAAATACTATAAGAGAAGCAAGATTTGAGTGTTTGCATTTGTTTGTTTGTAAATGTTCTCATTAGCTCATGTGTAAGATTTATGCTCCATGCAAGAATTACCAGGGGAAATTCTATAGACTGTTCAAAGAAAGAAGGCAGAAAGATCATCACATCACTCTTTTTGGATACAAAAGCCTCTGAATACAAAAATTTTGTGCAGAATATTCATCACAACATTGTTAATCATACCCTTATTGACTACACAAACCATTTATAGAAAGTTTCACAGCATTTAAAAACAGAGCTGAGAGCCTGATCTCCTATATATCTCCAAGCAATATGTTTTATCCCTATTTTAAACCCCCAAATTAAAACACAGCAGTTTAGTCCTTGGGAGAGTACATTTATGTATGAAACAAAAAGAACCTGTCAACAATTTGAATACCTCTGTAAAGGCACAAATGGACTAAATTAGAAACATCTAGGTGATCCCAGTATGAACAATGCATCTTATGCACTGGAGAAACCATGTAACCTTCAGGACACCTGCTAATCTGACATGAGGCAAAAGACCTAATCAGTTTAACTACTGGAATTAATTTTACCATAAATATGAAAGAAAAATACAGCACTGAGGCACCTATGACGAGAGGAGGGTGAAGAACAGTGGTAAAAAGCCATCCAAGGCCACCCATTCATCTCTGGTGCTCCAGATGAATGCAGAAAAATGAAACAATCCCCAAATAACCAAGATAATATGTGGCCAGTTTCATCCAAGAGAAAAAATAAATCCTTCCTGACAGTCTGCAAGACCTCACTAAAGCCACAGAACGAGAGAGTGATTATTTGCTAATAATTATTCTCTTTTGAAACTGCAGGTGTTATGAGGCTGCTGAGAGCAGCCCTGGCAGTGCTGGTCCTCACAAGAGACCGAGGAATTGGAGCAATAACAGGTTCTCAGACTGCGAGACAAGGAACCGCCACCAACACCCTGACAGGGTTCCCACTCACACATGCACAGAAAGATGCACAGATTTTTCCACAAAGCATATGAAAAGGAAGTATTTAAAAATACATATTTAGCATCCTCTTAAATATCGCTACCTGTGACAGCTTTTACAGGGCAAGCAGTGTTGTTATTTAGGGCTCTGCGGGCTAGGAAAACATTTCTTCTTTCAAGAGTGGATTTGTCTGACTTAAGCTAGCAAACACTGGGCCCTGTAATGCCTTTGTCAGGTAGATAAAGTGGCTCCTCACTCTTGGGTATCTTTTCCATGGGTCAGTACCTACCTGCAGTGACCAAGTCACTTCTCAGCTTCTTCCCTGACGAGCTAAGTAAGTTGAGCTGCTTATGCCTCATGTTGTCATGCTTGTTTTCCGAATCCTTTTTCATACCTTTCCTTTGAACTTCCCTTACTATTTCCTCATTGCTTTTGAACTGCAAACACCAAAACCGGACACGGTTCCTAACAGTAGCCTTACCACTGTTGTGCATGTGAGCAACATCAAATCCTCTTATCTGCTTGATGTTACTCTTTTTTACAGCTCAGGATTGCATTGCCCTTTTAGCCACAGAATTGCAATGAGATTTCATTTTGAGGTGCTTATCCAAAAAGAATCCAAAATCTTTTTCAAAGTCCTTGTTTTCCAAAAAGAGCCCCTGCCCACCACAGCCTCTTGTCTTCAGGCTTTATTACACTGCCTTGCACTAACCTAATGTTCAGAATTTTTTCATTTTATTTTGACCTCTTCATAAACTGAAACAGGGTAAGTTTAAATTAGATATTAGGAAAGTATTCTTTACTGTGAGGGTGGTGAGGCCCTTGCACAGGCTGCCCAGAGAAGCTGTGGCTGCCCCATCTCTGGAACTATTCAAGGCCAGGAATAGGGCTTTGCACAGCCTCATCTAATGGAAGGTTCCCTGCCCATGGCAGGGGAGCTGGAACTAGATCATCTTTAAAGCCCCTTCCAACACAAACCATTCCATGATTCTATGATTAAGCACTTCAGGTCACTCAGCAATAATAATTTGCCTCTTTATTACTTATTCTTCCATTTGTTCACCATTAACCTGTGCTATGTGTGAACGTGATTCTGTATAATTTCTTTTATAAGTGATAGAAACACTTGGCCTTTGCTCAAAACTTGACTCCTAAAGGAATCCATTAAAAAAGTTTTATATAATGTTCTGGATCTGTGAAAAGCATTAGCCAAATAAAAACCAGACGCACCATTGTCATTTTAAACAGACTTTTACAAGACATTAAGAATAAAGAAGGAAAAATTCTTGTTTTAGTCAGAGCAATGACACCACCCCCTTCCAGGGTGTTGTGGGGATGAAATCCCCTAATGCCTGTAAGGTACTGTAGGGACAAGCTGTTTGCCTCAAATACCTACCTCACATGCAAACTTTGGGGTAAATCCCAGGCCTTCTAAAATAGGTGTCTATAGGTATGTGAGACCTCTGAGTGCCTCCAGGTCCCAAGGTACTCTGGCATGCTGGGCT
Organism: Orthonyx spaldingii; assembly: GCA_013397795.1. Taxonomy (NCBI): domain Eukaryota; kingdom Metazoa; phylum Chordata; class Aves; order Passeriformes; family Orthonychidae; genus Orthonyx; species Orthonyx spaldingii. The sequence goes on along the minus strand of VZTJ01002120.1, from coordinate 1,660,556 downwards.
GTACCTCAGCTCTATCCCTAGGAAAGCCCAGCATATCAACATTCCTCTATCAAGTTTTCTATGAGTCTGCAGGGACCTTCTCTGGTCAGTCTGGATAGAAGGAAAACAAAGACTGTGGAGACTGTCTCCTTCTCACTCCAGAGCCTGGATATGACTCCCTGTATTATCAGTGGCAACTAATGCAGGTGGCCACCAAGTCTTCTGAGAGGCTTCAGCAGCACCTACTTGTCTCATTTTCCTCTCTGTGAACCTGCTTCTGGTTCTTTCCACAGTCAGGTTTATGAGGTACTTAACATTTACAGGAAAAATTCAGTATTTAATTAAGCTGAATCACATCTCAGCATTGTGCAGAGATTGTTTTGGAGGCCATCTAAATATACAAAAAAATTACGTGTAGTTGCTGAATCAAAATATGATAGCATATATTTGGGTCCCTCTATTAAATCACAGAACAGCAACATCTCTTCTCCATGCCCAGGGTGTCATAACACTGCTTCATTCAGAGCTGCAATGAATTATTTACCATTAAAATTACCAGAATCACAGAATATTTTGAGTTGGAATTGACAAGAATGGGGGGCATGATGTCTCTCCTAAAGGAAATGTGACTGAGTCATTTATATTTTTTGTTCTCACTCTCTGTTCTAGTTATGCCACAGATGGCAGAAAATAGGAGTCAAACCAATTTAATACAGACATTCAGTTCAAAATGGCATGTATTTTAGTTTTCCCTGTATAATTATGAGGACTAGGTGGAAACACATTGTTACTGTTTTAGACAAACAAATCAAACAACACAACTCCCTCAAAAATCACCTTGAAAGTCCAATTCCTCCCACATCCTCCCTCATAAACCAGTGTAGTGGAGTTACTCTGATAAAACTCAAGCAGCTGATGCAATGACTTCAGTGGCAATGAAAATGCCTTTCCATGTGACTGAGTGGGACTAGAGGTGACTGGAAATAGTTGTTAAACAGAACCTTCATAAACTTTCAAAAAGTCCAACAAAAACCTGACTTCTCTGCTATCCCTAACCATTAGAGATTTTCAAGTAATTCAAGACAGCGCTCTAGACTCTGCCAGTATAGTGAAATAGATCTTACTTTTACTACTGCCCATCAGAAATCACAATCACAACTCCAGCAGAACCCACTTCTGTCTTCTGGGGGAAGTTTTAGCAAATGGTTCTGTCATAGCTAAGAGAAATCAACTCAATATACTGCTTGCTCTTAGAGGATCAGACTCTTCTCATTCCCTTGTCAAGTCAGGGACAAGGACGTTTTGGCTCATACACCTAAAATCACACAAATCTTTATTTCGCCAATTCCAAGCAAATGACTTCATAACCTCTGCCCACAGAGTTGTGCATGTGTCTGCAAACAGTTTGTGGTCGGGTTAAAAAGCTAAATGCCTGAGGAAATCAGGGATATGTAAAGTTGAGGAGTTAGAATATAATCCTCTTGTGAAAAAAATACAGGAATATGGCCAGATAGTAAGGGGATGATCATGTATCTTCTTCATCTCTTGGTACAATAATTTCAGTCCCTCTATGGATTATCAACCAAACAGTGATGATTTGACACTCCTTTCTGAAGGCTGAATCTTTTCACAAGAATAGTTGCCTGCCTTCATGGCTGCCCTGTAAATGACATGGAGTGGGCATGATTTGGGATGCCTGAAGGACAGAATCCCTTTCTAACCAGCTCCCAGGGACAGGGCATTGTACCTGCCAGCCCTGCCTTCCCATCCCTGACAGCAGCTTTGGTTACTCTGCAGAAGATATACGATTAGCTATGTGAAGGAAGTATTTCATTTAACATGGTGCACCCATAGAAGACAATGATTTTCCAATAAATTCCACAGGTTAGTAGTTTTAATCCATCTTAAATTCCTATTTTGGCAATTAACTCAAGTTGCACATATAAAAATTACTTTAAATAATAGTTGTAGAAATGTAGTTTCCTGCTTCCTTTGGGCATTATCTTTCTGTTAAATGCTAAGGATAATTGTAACAGATATGTATGTATGAATGTTAAAGTAGCAGCAAATGGTCTTTATACTTCAAATAAATAAAAACAGATTATTGAAAAAAAAAAACCCTAAAATATATTCCAAATCTTGACTGACTTTTTCAGAACCCCTAAACTTGGTAAATATAAAAAATATATATTACCATATTTTCTAGATATTCTACCATATCTATTAACATTTCCAGGCAGCAGAAAATTCATGCATTGACATTAGAATTTATGTTGTAAATCTGTAATTAAGGAGATCTTCATTAGCTGAAAGCAGAAGTTAAACCTTCCAGTTAAAGTTTGGGTAGCAGACATTCCTCTTTGCCTGTGGCTTACAAAAATCTCATTCAACAATTTCAGAGATGTAACTTCATTACCTTTGAAATGGCTTAACCTACACAAAAAAAAATTGAGAATTTTTTAGTAACAATCCAAAGAATTATATTTTAAATCCCTTAAAATAAACAAGAATTTCACTCCCTTAAGCATGTACAAACCTAGAGGATAAGTTTTACAACAAAGTGGGAAATATTTATGGGAATCCCTTTGCAAAATCCTAGTACCCAGCTACTATGCTGGTCCCGTGATACATGCCCACAGCTAATCTAATGGCATTGCCATCAAATATTTTTCAGACTAAAATGAAATCTCCAATAAGATGAATAGATCTGTGTGTCTTCTAATATTTTATCAGAAGATGGACTTGATGCTCTGACAATTCAAGATGCCATTAGTTTTGATATGATCAGCAAAGACAGGGGAAGTTGCATTATTCTCATTCTAATACACGCCTTGTAACATAATGATCTATTGCTAAAAGAGGAAATCTTTTCTTTCAGAGGAGCTTGCTTTACCAGCCACCAAAGTCTTGCAGGCTATCAGCTGCCTAATCCAAAATTGGGATCCTTACAAACAATCCTCAGCCTGTCAAGCACAGCCCTGTAACAGATTCTATTAAAAAAAACCAACAACACAGCCCATCAAAATAAACCCCTCACCCCAGAATATTTATTTTTCTGGAAATGGATTTTTTATTTCATTAGGATTAGAAGGATCCTTATTTTCAGTGTTATTACATGGACATAAGTTTGCCTCCCTTAAAACACAAGTTAAATAAGAGGAGGACAGGACTTCCCGAAGGCTGAGCAAGGATGTGAGTGGCAGTGGATCTTTTCCAGTGCCAGGAATAGCATGCCAAGCACTGGGGAATTTCTCTTGACCCAGGTATTAATCTTTATTTTTAAAAAACTTGCAGACTGTTACTATACTTCACCAGGAGCAGGATGCCCCCAAATAACTTTTTGGCCCCCTGGCCCTCTCTATAAAACCCATCAGCTTTTATCTCAGAATCAGAGCAGAGAAAAAAAGGAATTAAAAAAAATAATAAAATGAACGGGTTTCTTCTTAAATTACTGAAGTTACTAAAATAAAATTGGAGCAAGAAAATGAAAGTAAAATGGTATATTCAATGTAATCAAATGCTTATTCTTCATGAATATGAAATTGTGATGCTAATTCTGAGTCAAACTGGTTTAGATCTAGAGTATCACTGAGGATCACAAAATTCTTTGAAATTCATTACCTGTAACTGAATGCAGGATCTGACCTTATGTCAGCATTTGTAAATCAGGTATTTGACAAAATTTGATGGGAAAACTAAAGTCAAGATTTGAACTCTATCTTCCTGAAGTGAAAGAGTATGAAAGTACCTTCCTAAAATGAAAAATGCAGAAAACAGTCAGTATAACAGACATATAGCGCTTCATAGCTTAAAAGTGCTGTCCAAATATTAGCTAAATCCTTACTATAAACCTGTGAGGCAGATAAGATGGAAGCTCTTATGCTAAAAATAAATAAAACCTAGAACTGTCCATATAACTGTAAGATTTTATTAAAAATAAACAGGGTTGGTTGGTAGCCTTAACCTCAAGGTCACAAAACAAAGTACTAGGCACTGGAGGATAGCAGGAGAAGCCAGTACTCCAAAATCACTGTGTCTAATTAAGGATTCCAAAGAATCTCTGCTTTATGCTCCCTCTGTCTCGAAGCATTCGCTGCGAGAACATTCAAATGCCACCGGGAGACTGACATGCTACTTGTTAGGTCAACAGTCCCATTGAGACTTCTTCTCATCGGCTTCGTCAGATTCTGGGTCAACCATATATGCTGGGCAAATAACACCACACCAGGGCAAATAACACCGGGCAGGGCTCTCCCGTTCAAAGGGGAGAAAACAGAGGGGGGAGAAAACCTGCGTGGAAAATAGGAAGAGTGTGCACGTGCTAAATAAGGCAGATTTAATCTGTTCTGAACTTCTGGCCTTCACACTCCGCTGTGATATACGGGACTGGACGTTTCAGTGTTAATCCACGATATGTTAATGACAAAAATGTATGGAGCCTGCCTGTTCCAGCGTGAGCCATATTCAGCTAGAAGCATTCTAATATTAATGATGATGGCTGGGTTTAGAACTGTTTCAGTCCACTGCAATAATTTTCATTTGTTTATGAGGTTGGGAAGAGAGAAAATGAAATTGCTCTGTTAGTGCTGCACCCTGCTTCCTCCAGGCATTGGGCAGCATGTGCCCCTTTTCCAATAAAAACATGGATTTGCCTATTTATGTGGGTTGTGTGCCTCCCTCCCTTCCCTTTGCTGGCATTTGGCACAACTGCTTTACTTCCAACACGTTTGAGCATAGATGCATTTTTTTAACCGGCAAAGTAAGGAGAAAAGAATTTGATTAAGCTTATTTTTATGCTTACAGGAAATATAAAAGACAAAGTGTTCTATGTTTAAAACTACAGCATATGCAGCTTGTGTGCACATCAGAGAGATCCCTACAAAGCAGTACACGCAGATACAAGATTATACAGAAGAGAGAGAGACAGATGCAGATTTCCACGCGGAAAATCTCTAGTGACTCCAAAGGCGATGGATACTAAAAAAACCAAAAAACACCAAAAAAAACCCAAAAAAACGCGTTGTTGGGGAAGAACAGTACCAATGTACTCCAACACTCCTGCGGACTTGGAGAGGCTCGGGATCACGCCCTCGGGGAGCGGCGATTTAATAAAGCGGGGCAATATTTCTTCCCGAGTAGCCGCTACTTTCCCGCAGGCAGCGGGAGTGCGATGCCCTCCAGAACGCGCTGTCGCCCGCCCGTCGCCGCCGCGGGCCGCGGGAGCGCTCGGGGCTGCCGCACCTGCGCCCGGCTGGGCAGCGCGGCGGGGCCGGAGCTCCCCCCATCCTCCCTCCCTCCCTCGCTCGCTCCCTCCCGCGGGGGCGGCGCGGCGGACGGGGCGGGCCGGGCCGGGCTCCGCC